>NSDO01000027.1:163907-177216 GCA_002286825.1 Lagenidium giganteum
TGGCAGGATGAGACGTCCTGATATGTAGGCATGCAGGCATGCTTCCTCATCAGCGGTCATCGCGCGCACCTGTAAATCGGTACGGAGTGCATGCTTCGCGGTGCCAATGAGAAACAACCGCGCGCGTTCTGGGTCTGCCGGTAACGCGGCAGCTGCTCGAACTCGTCTAACACCGTCCGCATCCCCCTAGGCCGACCGCGGTGGGTCAGGAGGCCTCCGCTCCCGCGCGGGGGGCGCGGAAGCTCCCGCAGCATCGGACATACCAGTGCGCTTTCCCTTGCCTGAGGTCTTTGCGGCGTTTGCTTGCTTTTCCTGCGCGTACTTCCACCGCGCGCGAAAGGTCGCTTGTTCTGCAGGGGGCAGAATTGGAAGTGCCTTGCCCAAGTACATGCCGCTCTGGGTCAAGGACCTCATTCCCAAGAACCGCCTTGGCGAAGAGCCCTGCATCCGCCATCTCAGCGGTGTCGGGTGCAACAACCCGGAGCTCTGCCGTGCCAGACGCCTTCTCCATGACTGGCCGGAGCCTCTGCCAGAAAAGCTCAAGGAGTGGGCTCTCAAGCACCTCCGTCGCGCCTGATGGTGCCCAAGTCCTCTTCGTTCGGTAGGACCTGGGTCACCAGTGTAAGTCATAATACATTGACTTCCACCCACGAACGATGTTCCACGAGCAACCTTAGCTCTCCTTCCTTTCCCATGAGCAACCTTAGCTCACCTTCTGCTTCCATGGGCAACCTTAGCCCCCTTGATTTCTCCATGGGCAGCCTTAGCTCCGCCGCCAACACAGGCGAACTTAGCCATCCCGCCACCATGGACGCACTAAGTTCATGCCCACAAGTCACATGCGAACTTAGCCAACATGCCACCACGGACGCACCAAGTCCACGCTGCCCACACGTCACAGGCAGCAACCGCCCACACGTCACAGGCAACAACAGCTCGTGCAACACAAGATCACGCAACATACACACGGGCAACTCAAGCGTGGGCAACACAAGCGCGCGCATCGCCAGCGCATGTCCACATGGCACCTCGCCATCATTCACCGGCATCACAAGCAACTCTTGCCTGCCACCCCAGTCCACGGGCAACACGCGGACACAGCCACTGCCTCGCGGCAGCAAACGGCTTCCCCTGCACGGGACGCGCGCCAACACAAACATACTCACCACACACGAGCTAGATCACCTGGCCGCCACTTTCCTAGAGGCTGTGACGTCAGAAGCCTTGGCATTACGCCTCGAGAAGGCGCTAAGCGCCGGCTATTTACGCTGCGTGATGTCCCCCATCACATATACGCGCTTCGTGGCCGTGCAAACCAAACGGCGCGACACTGAATCCATCCTTTGGGCACGCAACCTTGCCGCGTTTCTCACCCGGGCGTCACTCACGATCCCGCGGGACATCCCTCCAGTCAGTGCAGTATTGCACGGCATCGAGCGGTATCAACTGAACCATCCGCTCAATTCCGTGTTATCGGAATACGTCCGCAGGACAAAGCCCGCTAGCCCAGTTCGTGGAGTTGTTCCGCAACCAGACGTGCCACGACTGCCGCCCCAACAAGGCGCTTGTTCCGGCCATCTTACGCGAAGTCTGCCGAGCCTACAAGAACCTCAGCGAGATCGTTGACATCGCTCAAGCCGGCTTACGCGTGCAGATGAAGCGCAGTCCACCGCTGCAGTCCCACCCGCCCGCTAACCACGGGTCTGCGTCGGAGCGCATCAATGTCTTACGAAAGAACCTGCGCGCAGAGCAAGACGCCCATCGCTGCCTCATAGTCGACTTGGACTTGCTCAACATCTGGCCCGAAGTACGCTGCAGCCCATTCGGTGTCGTTGACAAGGCGGGCGGCAACCCACAGACGTCCGGCCGAACAATTCATGACCTGTCGTTTCCCACGCGCATCTCAATCAACGTTTGCTCAGATAAGGAGGCCATCTCAGCCCCCGAGTACCGAGATGTCCACGCGATACTCAAGAGGTTCTGAGGCAGCGCGCGCTCTGCCCCGGCGGTTTCATCTGGATTCTCGCTGGTGACGTGGCGTCCGCCTTTCGCCACGTCAGCCTCCACAGCTCCTCTGTTCATCTCTTCGCTGGCGCAGTGCCCGAGGACAACGCGCTGGTGATTGAACTCGCCGCACCYTTCGGGTGGACAGGTTCACCCGCCGCCTATGAACTCTTTGGAGGTGCCATCTCCCACGCCCACGGACAGACTTGCAACCTTTGGAGCCCTGACGGCTTCTTTCGCTATCACTGGGTAGCCGACCATGTCTGCATTGCAACGGAACCAGAGACGCATCGCGTCGAGTGCAAACGCTCGCTGCGGGCCGCAATGCTTCGAATTCTCGGACCCACCGCGATCAACGAAGCGAAGTTCACCGGTTGGCACCAGGAACTCAAGTTGCTCGGTCTGCTATTCAATACCATCGCGTGCACGGTCGCCATGCCACCAACCAAGATCGGGAAAGCGACGAACAAGGTTGCCGAGGCGTTCCACGCTCGCTCCATGTCTCGCACCGCGTACCGCTCCCTGCTCGGCTCGGTACCCTTCGACACGTTGCTACTTGTATACGAGCTGCCAGGACCTTCCTGCAACGCCTACGCACTCAGGAGTCCCAGCTCACACGCTTGCGGCACGTCGCCGTGGACGCCGCCATGCAAGACGACCTGCGCTGGTGGTGGATGATCCTTCACTCCTCCARCCTCAACGGGATCCCAATGCACTTCTTCGCCAATCATCCCCCRGTGGACGTGGAAATCGCAATGGATGCGTCTGACGATGGTCTGTGCGCCGTCGACGCCGCCGAACGCAGCTTTCTCTTACAGGAGTTCACGCCTGCGGAGCGGGCCCTCCTTCTTGCCTTTTACAACGGCGACCCGAACGGCTTCGACATCAACTACCGTGAGGTCGCGTCGGCCGTTTTTGCCGTCCATGCTTGGGCAGAGAGGTGGTGCGCCCGCATCCCTCACCGCCCATTCACGTTCAATGCCTCCTGGATAACCCGTCCGCCGTATCCTGGCACCGACACCAGAGTTCCCGTAATCCCCGCGTCCAAGTTCTCCTCCGGTTGCTCGCCTTCTGGGAAGAGCACCTGCAACTCCGCTTCTCCGCGACCCACGTGCCAGGCGCCACCAACACCGTTGCGGACGCCGGCTCCCGCAGTTTCTGGTCTCCTCACCATCTCCAACTGTTTCGCTCACTCACCGTGTCATGGTCGCAGGCAACCCCCCTCCCTCCCTCGAGGCCTTCTCCGAGATGTGGCGCTCCATCTACGCCTCCACTCCGTTGCTGACGCCTCCCTCGCCAACTACGAGCGCTTATTCCAGCTCTGGCAATCCTGAACGCGTTCCCACGGCGTCCCCGGCTGGATGACGGGCCTCTCCTTATCCAACCAGCTCTCTGCGATCTCCGATTTCATCCTGCATCTACTTTCGGTCGGCGCCACAGGTCGCGGCATCCGCCGTTCCACCATCTCATCCTATCTCTGCGGCATCCATCACTTCTTCTCAGCCCATAACCTCTCCTTCCCCGACCGTCACCCCCAGATCGCCAAGCTCCTCAAGGGCGTCGGACGCCTCGACCCGCCGCCAACGCGCAAGACCCCGGTCTCCATCGCACTCCTGCAAACATGTCTTGCTCGCCTCAACCTCCGCTGCCCTGCGGATCAAGCCCTTTGGGGGATTCTGGGGGTGGCGTTCTTTTTCCTCCTCCGCTGCTCAGAGATATCTGCTGACAGCGCGGGAAGTTTTAAGTGGTTTGCCCTCAACGCGGAAGCCATCCACCTTATCGACCGTTCCGGCAACCGCACGAGGTGCGTCAAAGCAGCGTCGGCGGTGATGATCGTGCTGAGAGGCTCCAAGACAAACCAGCGGGGTCCACCAACTCCTCGCATGCTGAAGCGATCAGGGCACCCATCAATCTGTCCCGTCATCGCGGCGGGCTTCTTGCTGGCAGCGCACGGCGGGCTACCCCCGACGACKCCAGCCGCAAGCTATCAGCTATCCGGAAACGTGAACCACTACGTCTGTGCCGACGCGGTCGCGTCAGCTATCAAACAAGCAGCGATGCACCTTGGCGAAGACCCCGCAACATACGGCACACACTCGCTGAGAGCTGGTGGCGCAACGCACATGTACAAGGCCGGCATCGATCAGCTCACAATCCAGTTCCACGGCCGCTGGCGCTCCTACGCTTTCAAGTCGTATACACGCCTTTGCGAAGACTCCATCTCCTCCATCTCGACCAACATGCTCGGGGCCAAACCAGGCAACACAACCCTCCAACGAGTGCACGCAAAGCTYCACTGCCAGTCAAACTAAGGGGGCATCGTCCTCTTCAGACGATCTGGCAGTAGCTTAGCGTGTGCCCGTAATAGCGTGTTTGTGCCCCCCTGTGTGCTGAGAGTGGAAACCACATGTTGTGTGCAGTGCGCACTGTGCATGTTGAGACGACGGCTCTTGAGCCATCGTCTCTTGCTGGGCACTTGGAAAGAACGGAACTGAGCCAACGAGGGCTCTATGCATTTGGTGGTCTCTGGCGTTACGGATGAGTAACGACAGAGAACATTACACCTAATCTGTTTCTGCATGCATTGCGGGATCGCACTAGGATGGTTCCGCTACCATTCTCCAANTTACGGATGAGTAACGACAGAGAACATTACACCTAATCTGTTTCTGCATGCATTGCGGGATCGCACTAGGATGGTTCCGCTACCATTCTCCAACACTCCTCCTGCGATCCGCTTGTGTATGATCACGCTTGAATGCCAAGCAGTCGGGCGAACTTGCCGTGCTTTGTCTTGKCCAGCGGCKTCGTCATTATGTCGRCCAGCTGGTCGTCAGTCGGGACGTACTCCGCCGCKATCACCCTGCTTTTGCTGAGCCCGCGCTGGAATTTGAACTTCAAGTCCACGTGGTTGAGCTTGTGCGTTGTGGCTTCGCCTCGAATGTGCTTAATAGCACTATCAACACGCGCATAGGCAAGTGTACTGGCTYGAGGAGCKCTTGCAGCAGCTCCTTAACCCCGAGGGCCTCTTGAATGATTACGGCTGCGGCAACGTATTATGCTTCGAGCGTGGACAGTGCTGTCGTCGGTTGCTTTCGTGAATGCCAATGAATGGGGAAACCATCAACCAGGACGAGCCCCCCAGACACAGATTTGCGATCTGTTCTGACCTCTGCCCCGTCGGCGTCGGAGTAGACGACGATGCTTGCCGGACCTGTTTCGCCTCGAGCAGGAACTTTGAGTTTGAACTGCTTGGTCCCGGCGAGGTACTTTAAAACGCGTTTGAGCAAGGCGCCAGTCTCGTTGCGATGGGGCGTGAGTTTTTCTGGTTAACCTGTGCACAGCATGAGTCAAGTCTGGCCGGGTGCACCTGCTAATCCAGAGCAGGCTCCCGGCCACAGACTGGAATGTCTGGATGCAAGCATTCCCGCTGCCTGGTGTTGGCCTTGCGGGCAGTAGTGCATCTGGTTGCTCATTGTCAAGATCGTGGCCGGTGCAAATAGGTGTTGGTGCTGGCTTCGCGTCGAGCATTTGCTGCTCGGCCAACAAGTCCTCGATCACTGCTTGCTGGTCCATGGTGACCTCGCCATCGTCGGAGTGCATGATTCTCATGCCCAGGAAGGTGCTGACTGGGCCTAGGTCTTTTAATTCCAAGTCTTGCATATCCATAAAGAAGTCGTCGATCAGTGCCACGTCGGTGGCAGTGACGAGTACGTCGTCGACGTATATTCCGGCCACGACCTTTCCATGACTTGTGTGCTTGACGAATACGCATGTGTCGGTCTCGCACTGCGTGAAGCCGTGCTTGAGCCGGCTTGCAACCAGCAGCTCGTTCCACAAGCGCCCAGCTTGTTTCAAGCCATATAGCCCCTTTAGGAGCTCAAGCGCTACTTCGTCCGATGACGTCGCACCAATTTCGAGTAGCTCTTCGACGCTGACTGTCATTCCTTGTGGTAGCCGAACCAGTACTCGCGTGCCATCGTCCTTGTTAGCCTTCACAAACGCGCTTGGTGCATCACCATGTTTCACTGGTCTCTGCCAACGTCTTCCAAGTGTGAGCACGAGTTTTGCAGCAGCAATCACCATGACCAGGGCAAACGTCTCGAGGTAATTGATGCCGCTTCGTTGCTGGTTGCCACAAGCAACCAATCTGCCCTTGCGGCGCTCGATGCCGCCGTCACCGCGTCGCTTGGTTTTAAACACCCACTTCGTCCGCAGCGGGCCATCGCACTCCTCCACCTTAACGAGTTTCCATGTACCATTTGCACGAAGCGCCTCAAGCTCTGTGCCGATGGCTGCTTTCCATGCTGGGGCGTCAGGTGAGCGCATAGCAGCGTTGAATGACGGCGGAGCTGGTGACAAGGCAGCCGCAGCTTGTTCGCGTATCTTGGCTGGAGGTTTGCGAGCTCAACCGGAGCGCCGAGGTTGTGGTGCAGCTGGCGTTTCTGGTGGATCAGGTAGGGACTCCATTGGTTTGTCCTTCACCCCTCGATGTTCTGGACGTGAGCCGTCACAGTGACCTTGCCTACATTCAGAAGCAGCACCTTGTAGCCCTTGGTCTCTTCGGTCTTGGCGAGGATCCGAACAGACACACCACGAGCATTGAATGGTCTTCCCTGTGGTTGTTCACGGTAGACGGTGCACTTTCTACCAAACGCCGCGATATCACGTAGGTCTGGCGGTGTCTTCGTGAGTAGTTGCAATGGCGACACCCCCCCTTGTTCGAGCGGCAGGGGCTGCAATTGTAGACGTAGGCGGCGTACTGCACTGCATCACCCCAGAAGATGTGGGGTAATGCAGAGGAAAGGATCATTGAGCGCGCTTTATCGAGGATCGTGCGATGCTTCCGCTCGGCTTTGCCGTTGCTGGCCGAGTGGTGCGCTTCCGTGCGCCGGCGATCGACGCCTGCGGCCGCGCAGAACAGGTCGACGCTGGCATACGCAGCACCGCCATCAGTGCGAAGAACGAGAACTGTGCAGCTGAAATGCCGCTCAAAAAATGCCAGAAAGTGCTCGAACTTGCGGGCAGCTTGGTCCTTCGTCTTCGCAACAAACACACGGCAGTAGCTGGGCTGATGAACGACAAAGTTGATCATATATCGGTTGCCGATACGGTCGCGGGGGGTGACGGGGCCTTTCAAATCACTGCAGATCACCCCACCAACCCTCGAAATCGGTGCATTCTTGCCACTGTCGCGTTTACTTTGGCGTGMTCGGGTTTGCTTTCCGGCTGCGCAAGTGATACACACTGGCCGAGCGCGGTCCGATAACGCAATACCACTGGATGGGTCGGAGGCCAGKKTTTCGACGGCGKCGTAGTGGAGGTGACCAAAACGCACATGAAAACCAAACAAGGTGTCCGTGTGCAGGCCCTCCTCCTCCGATTGAACATCTTCCTCGCTGTCGGTGCTGCTGGCGGCGTGATCTTGAGTCTCGCCTGCGGATTGCCCGGGTGGGWACGCGCCASCACGTGTCTTGGCAGCCGCGAGGATACTGGCTGGGGTGCTTCGAGCTTGTGTGGGACGAACCCACACCGACAAGACGCGAGAGTGTTCTTCGACATCGAAGATGCGTTGCCCACTCGCTTTGACTGCAATGTAGTTGGAATCATTTCCGGCGTCGTACCCCRGGATACAGCCACGCGCTCGCAACTCGCCAACGGAGATGATGTTGAAATGCAGTGCAGCAACAAAGTGGACATCGGTCAGTGTAACCTRGTGTTCCAGACCGAGTGCACGCGTCGTCAAGGGCAGGGATCCAACGAGACCACTGCTCATCGTCTCACCGGTGGGTACCACACACTCGACGCTGCATTCGCGCGCGTCGACCAAGAGCGCGCTGTCGTTCACGAAATGCCTGCTGGCACCAGTATCAAGCGCCCATTGCTCCCACTCACCACGCCTTGAAGGGGTGGTGTCTCCGTCGGTCGCGGCCAGGATCAGATTGCCAACCGGCAATTTCTTGCGGCAGTCTTTAGCAAGATGCCCTGGCTTGTCGCAATTGTAGCAAGTTCGAGTCTCCTTTCGACSTTGTGTCGGCGCTTGCTTGTCGCGCTTCRGAGCATCTCGAGCTCCACCCGCTATGGGCTTTGGCTTGCGCGTCCCTTCAAGGCGTTGCGCGTACGTAATGAGCTCCTGCGCATGCAGGACTGGGTTCGGGTGGCCTTGCACGAATTTTGCCATGMGCTGGGATTCGAATTCTGGYGCGGCGKGGTGGACGATGTTCTCTAGCATCATTTCGACACCATTTCCGATGAAATGTGCCAGCGCGCACAGGTATACGTAGTGMTCGCCCCAGMTTCGTTTYTGTTCCTTTCTCTCGAGGAACTTCTTTACCGTTTGACTTGGCGTAAGGGTTCCGACGTAAACCCGCCCAAGTTGATCCATTGCGTACACCAATGTTGGGTTGTTGTTCCACCATCCGTCGACGTTGCCCTGGAAATACAATGCCGCTGGCCCGGTCAGATGCCTGCTTAGGCACTCCAGTTTGACTGCTTCTGACCACCCAAAACCGTTGCTCGCCTCACCAAAACCCAGAGCACGCAGGAAACCGTGTCCCCACTGCATAAACCCAGCACCCAAGCCCGGGTATATCTCGGCTCCACTGAATGGTTCAACGCCGAGCTGCAGCTGCTTTGCTGACGGCCATTTCATTTCTGGATGTTCGGCCGCTTGCATGTGGCGAAACAAACTTTCATCGTGCTGTCGGCCGGCAAAAGATTCATGCCCTCGCATCGGCGACTCAAACAGCTCGTCCAGTCGCAACCTCCGATTTGGTTGCAACGGAGGCGTGCGCAGCATGAGATCGTCTCTGTTTGGCACAGTCTGGTTTGGTGCAGGACTCGGTGTTTGTTGTTGGTTCGCAGATGGACTGGCTGTTGTCGACGCGTGTGTGCTTCCTTGCAACGTGTCGATGCGGCGGTCCATAGCCTCGAGCTTTTCTAGCAGCAGTGCTAGGTCGTTTTCCGAGTTCCCAGGCTGCCGCGCGGTCGCACCTGTCACGCCGTCGTTGTCCGTCGGCAGTGGCGTGATTTCCTTCGCTTCTGAGGCCCGCGTTGGGCTCATAACCTGTTGAGACGACGGCTCTTGAGCCATCGTCTCTTGCTGGGCACTTGGAAAGAACGGAACTGAGCCAACGAGGGCTCTATGCATTTGGTGTTCTCTGTCGTTACGGATGAGTAACGACAGAGAACATTACACCTAATCTGTTTCTGCATGCATTGCGGGATCGCACTAGGATGGTTCCGCTACCATTCTCCAACAGTGCACCTGTCGTGGAAGACAAACTCACCGAGCACAGCAACGTCAACGCAAGCTGCATCCCTTCATGTTGCGCATCTTTTATGGATGTGGATCGATGCCATGTGTTCTCACACTGTCACTTGTGCAGCAGGTGTGTCGAGCGTCCAATCAGCGCCATCACCAGTCAGCAATGCACTGCGTGTGAGTGCTCCCATCTCACGCGTTGCTCAAATCAAGCTGCGCAGGACGCTGGGGTGTGGAGGCTGCACCCATTGCTTCAAACGGATTGTCGTGTGCATTCGGAATGGTGCGTGTGTGTTGGGCGTTCCAGCTGCTGACAACATCCACGGACAGTGCCGTTTGAAAGATTCGGAATGGATCCGACAGCGAGCGGCGCCCCTCAAGTTCCTCGCAACATATGGCGCCGCACGGCTGACATTCGATTGCTCCACTTTTCCGGATGCAAGAAAGACGATGCACGTCGTTGTCCGGCGTATCCGCTCTCTCAAGTCTGTGATCACTCACTTTGCATTCTACCATCACATACGTCTTCCCACTCACAACGCCATGCTCGCGACCACAGTGTTGTCGCTTCTCATCGTCACACTGACTGCCGTCGCTGCCAACGACACCGTCGCGCCCGCCGCCAACGCTCCGCGAATCGAAGTGTCATCGGTGAAGCTGAAGCACCTCTCGAGTTCCGGCAGCTGCCAACTCAGCCAGGAAGAGCCCAGACGTCTCGCTCTGWACTGTAACTCGGATCGTATTCGCTTCGTTGGCATTGGCGACTGGGGTGAAGCGAAGGAAAATAGCGGCTGTCGTGCTGTGCGCGATGGAGTACTGCGCGATGCACCCGACGCCGACTTCATTTTGTCGGTGGGTGACAACTTCTACGACAACGGCGTCACAAGCGTCTATGATCCCCAATGGCAAAAGACGTGGGTCGAGCGCTTTGGCATCGACTCCAAACTCAAGGTGCCGTGGATCTCAATCCTTGGGAATCACGATTACAGAGGCAGCGTCCAAGCAGAAGTGGACTACGCTAAAGCTTCCAAGCCCGGGTCGAAGTACTGGAACATGCCTGATCGCATGTTTAGCATTGATGCCACAGCCAACGGCCACAAGATGCGCTTCGTTGCCACCGACACGGAAAACATGACATCGACCGACTTTAACTGGATCCAAAATGAAGTCAACGGTGCCTCACCTGAGTTTGCGCTGGCCGTTGGTCACCAACACATCTTCTCCAGGGGCGAGCGAGGCGACAACATCAAAACCAACATCGTGAAGTTAAACGAGATGTTGCAGTCGTCCAAGGTCAAGGCATACTGTGGTGGCCATGAGCACAACATGCAAATTCTGCAGTCTGGCAATCTCGACTACTTCATGTTTGGAGGTGGAGGGCGAGCGATTCGCGCAGGCAAAACGCCACCGGGCACCAAAGCTAATGTCGTGTTCTATGCGCTGCAATACGGCTATGCAATCTACGACCTGGATGTCGCCCGACGTCAACTAGACGTGACGTATAAGACGTTCAACCTTGATGGTAGTCATGGGGAAGAGAAAAGGTTTTCTCGGCAATATTAGCAAAATGGTAGACAGTGAGTGTCGTCTATATCAATATGTCAGCAAACAAAAGAAGTACGCGTTAGATGTACTGGTGCTGAAACGAGCAGCTTTGAGAATCCACGTTTAAGAGTGTCCCGCCGTGATGCCACATTTTCCAGCTGGCTATGCAGGTATTGCCGGATTTCTTCTGAATCGTTTTCCATGGCATCCAAGTTGACGGAAGAAAGCGATTGTCTCGGCTTCTCAATTTGATGTGCCAGATCCGACATAGTGTCAACTGCAGACCAGCAACGCTGAGGTGTGCTGACAGCCACGTCGAAGTTGGCGAAAGATAGTGATCGTATCGGGTTTACACTGTGTTTTGCAGGATCCAACTGATACCAGTTTCCGACCACCGGCGCCGCGTGCTAGCGTCAGCGACATCCAGGTTGACAAAAATAATCGATTGTACCGGCATTACAGTGTGGCTGGCCGAGTTCACCGTGGTAGCAGCTTCTGATCAGCGACGCTGCGTACGGTTGACGTCCGAGGAGACTGAATAACGCGACTGTATATGTCTGACCGTGTGATTCACCAGCTCCAGCCCAGTCCACAGTTCAGACCGGCAACGTTTTCGTCGCCCTTCGACACGTCGAACATATCAGAGCCCCAGCTCACTGCGAGCGATGCCCTTAGCCACGAAGTGCCTGCTGAGTTCGGTACAGGAGGTTGAATGTAGATACTCGAAAGAGCGCACGGCACTGACCAATCGCTGGCGAACAAATACACGCGTGTGAAGAACGGTGCGTCCTTGTACGCGTCTTCGGCAACACGTGCAAGGTAGCAACGATAAAACAGCAGAAGAATAAAGTACGTCTGACTGAAGACACATAGCTACGCAACGACTGGGAACCACGTAATAAAATCTGACGTGGATAGGGCAGCTTGATAGCGGTATTCGCGCACATGAACGGTCTCGCATTCATCGCCGCGACACTTGCGTGCTCGGAAAATCGTCGTGAGGTGAGCTTTGCGTCTAGAGGACGGAGACACTTGCGGGTCTTTTTGGCTCTCCATGACGAGCATGTCCAAAGTCAGAGCGGCATGGGCTGCATGGAATTTCACCAGGCGGTTGCTTAATTGGCTCGGCACGTCCCCGATCGCGGTGCACTTGGGTCGGTCTTTCGGCATGTACGACTGTACTTCATCCACACCGTGGCAGGCATTGAGAGAGCGCCTTTTGTGACATTGGCAGAGGTTCACTGGAGGTAATGACACATTCAGGTGCTGCGGTGGGAAGTGATATGCTTGGCTTGCGCGCCAGACCGGTCGGACGAACAGTGATGGCAAGAGGTAGTGATGGATGCAGTCCCAGTATCTGCTTGTGGTCCGTAACACCAGTGGCCGCAACCGATTATGTTACCGGTTCTGGTAGCGATCTTATCGGTCAGCTCATCCAACATGTTGAACCATTCAACGCGTTACTCTTCTCGCGTGCGCACGCTCCATGGTGGAAGACGCAATCGGGGAATGTTGAGACGTTGAGCTGTTCAGCAAACGATCGCATCACGATCGGCGTGGTCTCGTACGTGTTATTCCACAAGGAGAGGCAACGCTGTCTCGATCAAGCAGTGAATAGTTCCATGGGCCGTAAAACTGCGGTACATCTGGCTCGACCATGGGGTAATTGGCCTACACCCGCCCGAATGAACTCGGAGCCGCGAGAATGTACGGTGTCATTGGCATCACGAACCTCAGCCATGACTGCGGCATACCGTGTTCGAGATGAGAGCGCTTCTAGACTAGGTTTGTACCAAGACTTCGTTGAGWTGGGCGCATTGGGTCTTGCTTGAAGACACCGCTGCTCATTTGTTTCAAGTGAAGATGGAAATACAAGGGCGCGTGGAAGATGCAGTAGTCCTCCAAGTAAACAAGCGTCAGCCGATTGCGCGGAAGATGTCGACAGCAGGGCTCATGCTGCTTGTGCTGTTGATATGTCTCGTCGGCCCACTGGCCTTGTTCAGTTCTGCAAATCCAAGCACCGCCRCAAACGATGTGACCCTGACCGACGTGACGTTTGGTGTTCAAAACTCGCGTGGCTCACTCAATCAGCTCTACATCAACAGCGACATCAACAGCCCGCGTTACAAGTCCGCTCAGAAAAACACGGAGGGATCGTCGGTGCAGCGAATTGCATTCGACACGTACTCTTGCGACGTGTGGTCTATCTCACCTCCACACGACAGGGTGGTTGACCTCATCAACAAGTTTGTCCCTCTCTACAACAACATCCAGGTCGCCATGGAACCACTAAATATCGACTCATACTACCCGTTGCTGACCGTGGCGGAGACCTGTTGCCGTTCGTCGCGTCTCTTGCCTGTGCCAACTCGGGCGTAAAGACGCGGACGTCACAAGGGGTGCAGTGTCTCGTGTACACGCATGGATGAACATGCACAGTCGACGGCAGCTGTGCATGCATGGCGAAGAATCGAGAAGGCATCGAATGTTCTAGTA
>NSDO01000027.1:191923-298435 GCA_002286825.1 Lagenidium giganteum
GAAGAAATGGTGGATGCTCTCGGTGGTCAAGACATCGCTGTGGACGTGAAATACAAGTATTTTGTGGATATTTGGAACCAAACGTGTCGACAACTCCAAATTCACCGACGCGGTAGTGATTTCTGCGATTTTTGTTCATTTGTACATCAGCAACGAATACGCACGGCCGACATGACAACGTCACTGGCACGTCACAAGTCGTTGGCAGCTCAAGAGAGGAGCTTCTACTTCTCTCAGTGTCTTGGAACGAGAAGGAATGACGGCYCAGTCCACATGACGTTTGATTTTGCTCAATMTGTACATGTGYCATACTTCGCAAGACAGCCAGGATCCTACTACTTCAAGGTGGGCTKATRTGTCCGCAKTTTTGGTGTGGCGTGCGAGACGACACGCTCGCAGATGAACTATCTGCTGCCTGAAGGATCGTACCCAGCTTCCGAAAGAGGTGGTGGTAAGGGGACCAATCTGGTGATCTCACTACTTCACCATCGGTTTGATGCGCAAGATGTTCTGGGCATGAGCTGCAACTACATGCAGACTCATGCTCAGGACAAAACAAAAACCAGTATGCCTTCCAGTATTTGATCTGGCGTGTCGTGACCGGGCTCAATCCATCAATTCAACTGCACTTCATGGTTCCGGGGCACACCAAGTGCTACCCGGACCAAATGTTCGGCTGTGTCAAGAGGCGTTTTCGGCAACAAGACACTCTGTCAGCTCGAAACCTGGCTCGTGTCGTGAATGCCAGCGCAAGCGGCAATGTTGCGAGTGACTGTACAACAAACGGTGTGCGCTTCTATGACTGGAAAGCTTTCTTGCGTCAATACTTTAGCGCGGGTGTACCAGGCATCAAGCACGGCATTTCCGGTTTGCGAGTACAAAAAAGCAATTGGCAASGTCGTGGTCAAGTTGAAAAAGGACTCAAGTGATGATGGTCTGGAGTGGACGACGTATCTTGCTACGGGTGTGGCATTGGAATCTGTCAGCGCGGAGGGCATCGCAGAATTTGMGATGTATCCACTGAGGATGTTGCCGTCAAGACWAAAGTATCTGCTGAAGCTTGTGGACGACTRCTACGACAGCAGTCCAGACGGGGAGCGGAAGAAAGCTGAATTCTTCGGCTTGGACAGCATTGAAGCACTTCAAGTGATGCGAGAATCGTTGCTCAGTGAGAGCGCAGTGTACGAAGCACCACAGGCGAAATCAAAGCGCACAAGACGTAGTCGAGGTCGTTGACCTGAATTCCAAATTGGACCTCCTGACGCGCGAGTGGTAAATACACAATGTTAATGGCTGATGTGTCATTGGATATCTTCCCGTGGCCGAATCTTCCGAACGAAGGCGTTGTTTGAATTGCTGAAACCACCAATCCGTGCAGTTTCTTTCTGTTACCAACTTGCGTTTCAAGCGTAAAATTGAAGTTTTGGCGTATTTGAAACTTTTTTCTTCGCCTTGACCTGGATTCAGTTTTGGATGCACTCAAATGAGTTCGGTTTTGGCAATTGAACAATGAACTCTGAGATGTGAACAGCGTACTTCCACATCCAATTCATCTATGAATTGCAGCGAGGATCGCTCGCTTGGATGCCGACATCGCACTCCTCGTGGCAACGCGCTCGACCGACAGCAACGATGGCCGACACCCGAGCGACGCTGGCCGTGGCGTGCGCCGCGCTGGCCGCCATTGGCATCATCCTGGCGCGTCGAAAGCAGATAAAGAAGGCGCGTCCATTCCCCACCGTGCGCACGCCCCTGAAGCGTGTGCCGCTCGACAGGCTCCCCAAGCTCAAGAACGATCTGTTGCTCCGGGCGCTGCGCGGCGAGCCAACCGAGCGTGTGCCTGTGTGGTGCATGCGCCAAGCTGGACGGTACGTCACGAATACTTGTGCATGGCGCTGTGTGCGGCGGGATGGCGTTGGTGGTTTGATGGCGCTGACCTGGTCGTGTGGTGTGCATCCGTGTGTATGGGATTCGTGGATCATCCAGTCACTTGAAGGAATTCCGCGACCTTCGCAACGCCGGATATGACTTCTTCACGATGTGCACGGTGCCAGAGCTTGCCGTGGAAGTGAGTCTGCAGCCGCTGCGCCGCTACAAGGTGGACGCCGTCATCATCTTCTCGGACATCCTCGTCATTCCACAGGCAATGGGCATGGAGGTGAAGATGGTGACGGGCGTCGGCCCAGTGCTGCCCAACCCGATCCGTGAGCCAAAGGATATCGACAAGCTGGATCTGAGCCCTGACATTGAGAAGACGCTCGGCTACGTCATGGATGCGCTCAACCTGGCGCGCCAGTCCATCAACGGCCAAGTGCCGCTCATCGGCTTTGTCGGTGGCCCTCTCACACTGCTGTGCTACATGATTGAGGGCGGTGGCAGCCGTACCAAGGCCATCTTCAAGACCTTCTTGTACGAGCACCCATGCGCTGCGCACAACCTGCTGCAGGCGATCACCGACGTGTGCGTCGGCTTCTTGCTGGCTCAGCAGGCTGCCGGTGCTCAGGCGCTCCAGGTGTTCGAGAGCGTGGCCGCCGAAGTGGTGACGCAAGAGCACTACTACGAGTTCTGCTTCCCATACCTTGAGCAGATCGCTGCGCGCGTGAAGGACGTGACGCCATCGACGCCGCTCGTGTGCTTCTCCAAGGGCACGCCGTACGCGTACGAGCGTCTGTCGCGGACGCAGTACAACTGCCTAGGCCTGGACTGGCAATCAGACCCAGCTGAAGTGCGCAAGGTGGTTGGCGACCGTGTGGCTCTGCAGGGCAACTTCGACTCGAGCGCCATCTACGCGTCACCAGACATCATCCGCGAGCAGGTCAAGAAGATGCTCACGTCGTTCGGCACGCAGAAGTACGTGGCCAACTTCGGACACGGCTGCTTCCCAGACATGAAGCCAGCGCACGTGGACACGTTTGTCAAGGCCGTGCAGCAAATGTCGGTCGAAATGAACCAGAGCAAGTGAATAGTCGGTCGGTGACACCCATCAACAACCCTTGTGGTGATCAATGACACGTTTGCAATGTATCTTGCGTGTATTGTTTGTGTGTCGTTGCTCGTTCGTTTCCGATCCAGTTCACAACCTTCCGCAACTAGCAGTTCTCATTGTGATCATGCTCGCGGTTCCAGCGCGCGCACCATGGCGCCAAAGACGGCAATACCTCCGACTAAGGTTGCACAGTCGTGGACTGGCAATTGTTGCATGGTGTCAACGCCAAAGACGAGAACGCCGGTGTAGTGTTAAAAGTGAACGGTACCATGCTCGACTCTGTCCGTGCCGCCCAGCAATTCGCTCATTTTTCGCTGAACGAGCTCTCTTCGCCGTCAAGGTCGCTTGCGATGGACAGGTAGAAGCTCCATTGGTACTGTACCAGGCAGTCATCATTTTTCATATCGCAGTGACGCATGGACAGGTGGTAAATGGATCAAGGACATTCACTACAAAGCTGCGCCCGTCATGGCAACTCACTGATGAGGTGCTCGATCAGGATCGTTTTTCATCCAGAAGAACGCGACACGCACGTGCTGAGTCTGCTCCGAGTACAAGTCCGTTTCGCAAGAAGCAACTGCGATGCATCTTGATGGGTAATGGTTTAGCGAGCCGAAAGCTCTTAATTGCGGTGACGCGGCAGCTGGACTGCACCAACGATTTCGAAGTTGCGAGGTCTCGATATCCAACTACGGACGATGTGTTCACCCATCGGTAATAAACTCCAAGAATTCAACGTGACGATTTTGCCGGCACAAAATTGAGTCCACAGAGCCCCTTTGTCCGATGTGTTGACGAGAGGACAGTGCCCAAATAGCTGAACGAAGAAACTAACTTCGCCTTTATAATGAATGGCATCGTTCCCTTCTCGGGCAATGAATACTGGTTCGTTGTGCTTCCGTATCATACGTTCGACGGTGATGTGGCAAACAAGTTGATGACTGTTGCAATTAAGACTCGGCTCGGGTTCAGCAGGAAGACTTTTCCGGTCGAAGGTGAAGATTTAGTTCTTCAAATCAAAGGATCCGTTCCAGTAAGGATTACGACACGAAGGTTAAGTACTTATAAGATCGTTCTTTTACCGTTTGCACTTGAAAATCAGAATCCCATCTCGAAGGCACATCGCTCCACCATTTCGGTTTGGTGATGCTGGCTGTCACTAAGCGATCTCGCCGTACGTTGCAACATGAGCTACTTGAAGAATTTCCTCTCGCAAATCATTAATCTCTGACTTGCAACCATCGGCTTCGAGAAGCTGGTGCAGCACGAGATGTCTTTTTGGTCAAGGTGAATCAGAGCAAGTGAATCGCCAGTCAATGGCACTGATAAAGAGAACTTTCGCTGATTAAAGAGAGCAAGTTCGCTTTATCTTGTTTGCATTATTGCCACCCTTCGTTCTTTCTTGTGTCAATCTCGTTTGTAAGCGTCCCTACTTGCCTAGAGTCCACGAGATTAGCTATCCTGGCTGCGCTCAGGCCGGAGCTTCCAAAGGAAACACTGACGGTGAGATGTCGAGAGCGTCCGCAAACACCGCGAACATCCGGCTGATGTTCTCCATGCGCCGACGCTGTTCCTTCTCCATCGTCGCACTGCGTGCACGCAGCTGATCAATCGTAGAACGTTGCGCGCTGCAGGCAGCGTCCAATGCGTCGAGTTTCTTTAGCATCAGCGACTGATGCGACGCACTGGCGGCCGTGTGCTCATCGAACGTCGCCCGCACTTGCATCTGCTGCTTCTGTACCGTCGTGATGGCCTGCTCCATGAGCTCGAGGTCGTCCACGCGTTGCTGTGCCTGAGCACGCGTCTCCATCGCTTGCTTGTGTGCCACGGCGTCAAATGCCTGCAGTCGCTCGGTCATGTCGTCGACTTGCTTTTGCCACTGGCCACGCAGATTGTTGGTCTCTTCACACAGATCGGTGAGTCGGAACGACACGTCCGTCTTGACCTCGTGCAACTTGTCTTTCACATCCATCACATCGCGCTGCAGCTGCTGCATCCACTCGATATTGTGCGCATGCGACGCCTTAAGAATTTCGTTGTCTTTTGCCCAATCGCGCTCCTTGAGCGACCAGATCTCCATCGTGCGCTTCAGCTGCATCACCTCACTGTGCGTTGCCTTGTGCATTTCCAGTTGCTGCGTCATCTGTGCATCTAGCTCGTGCAGCTGCCTTGTCGTGTCCCGGCGCAGCCCATCTAACTCGTTCATGAGCACGTCCGAGAGCGTAGCGAACGCGCCCTTGAGCGCCTTGATCTGCGTCGTGAGGAACTCGAACGTCGCCTGCGATTCAACTTCTAGTACGAGCTGGTCGGCTGCCTCTCGCTGCAGTTCCCGCACTGCGCGCTGCAGTTGGTGCATGTCAGACAGCGGCTTCTTGGCTTTGGCCAACCGCGACACGGTCGGAGCTGCATGTTTGAGCGTCGATGCCATTTGCACGAAGTGATACTCGAACAGTCGCGACTGCGACTGCCGCCTCCAAACGCAGAATGACAGAGAGAGAGAAAGCAAAAGCATTGCGGTTTAAATATTATCTGCGGCATCGGCTCGCTGCCAGCCCGAGCTATCGAGGCCACCCGCCACCAGACACACCGTTGGGGGCTTCTACCTACCTACGTGTAGCGCATACCGTAGTCGTCGTCGTCCGTCAGCAACGACGCGGCTTCCTTGTCCTCAGCCGACGTCGTCGTGGCCTCCACCTCTGGATCAGCGTCCCAATGGTAAAGAATCTTGCCGGCAAACACGCTCAAGAACGCCAGTAGATCGACGTAGATGGACGATGCCAGCCAGTGGTCGGCTCCGCCAAAGCCGAGTGGATCCCATTGGTACGCCTCCAAGGTCACAAATGAGACGAAGAATCCCACCAACGCACTACCGTACATGACCGAGATGCTGGTCAGCTTGAGTACTTGCAGCAGCAACACGTTGATGAGAACGTTGCAGACGACGTAAGCGACCAGGACAGCAATCCCCAACTGATGGAAACGACAAAAGAACGCCTCACATCAACCTGAGCGACAAAAACGATCGGGAGATATGTAGCTCGAGCTTACATGGCATTTGTCTGTCGGGACCTCGTTGCGTCCGTTGATCAAGCATTCAAGCCCGCTCATCTTCTGCTCCAAGTGGAGCACCTAGAAGCGCAGAACACCAGCACACTCGTTCGTCATTCGACATCCATAGCAACACGAAGATATGAACCTGTTTGCCACTCACGTCCACATCGAACACCAGGGGAGCAAGCATCAAGCCGCCGATAAATTGGTAAACGGACACCCAGGCGTTCAAGTAGACCATGTCCATGGGCTGGTCTCGGATCGTGCGCTCCTTATAAATCATCGATGCGGCTGCAGGAACGGCGGCCAGCAAGTAGAAAATACTGTAATGACCACATCACCATCAGATTGCGACAAAGAGCACCCCAAGTCAGTGCAGACAGACCTGTTCCAGCCGCTCTCTCGCTCATCGAAGTCGTCGCTAACAATGCTGTGCAAAGAGCCCAGAAAGCATTGTTAGCAAAAGCGAGCCTCTGCGCATGCGAGAAGCACGCAAACACGGTACATACTCATCAAACGACGGAAGCAGCGCCACAACAAGACCAAACAACATCGCAACAATGCCAAGAAGTTGGATCCCCGTGTAACTTTTGGCACACAAGACACGTAAGTTCGTTCCGTTCAATGCACTCTCCACCACGGTATCGCAACGTCTCACCGTGTTCGAAAGAGCAAGATCGATGCACAAGCGCTCAGTGGCACGGACGCTTGCATCAGCGTGACAGTCAACGACGGCGCCGTCTTGCCACCAGGGATGAACACTAGCATGGCCTGCGCGATGTACAGGGTGAGCAAAATACCACCGGAATCCACTAATCCAATAGCACACACACGCACGTGCATGAGATCGAGGATGCCCATAACAAAGAAGCGGAGTTTGGGGAACTCCGTCACTTCTTCTTCAATAAAGTCCTACATGACACAACCAGCACGGTGAGCTGGCATCCAACCCCCATCCCAGTCCTGCATCCAACCAGCACGCAGACACGTACATCTTGAGTTGCTTTGTATCCAACGATACAAAACAGCGGCGGAATGTAGATGAACGTCATGAACTGGCACAAGAAGTACCTGGCAATCGTCCATTCGAGTCAGCATCTTGATCGTCGCCGCCGTCGCCAGGAGCCACAGGCACGCACCTGTACGACTCCATGCGGTCCACCATGATCTTGAACATCAGTCGCTCCGAGGCCATGGCCAGCACAAGCACAATGATCACAGCAAACGACAGCAGCGACTGGACGCGTTGTCGTAGTAACACAGCACAACACAGCACATTCGAACCTGTCAGCCACGGGCCACGTCCACGTCGAGATACACCATTTTTGACGCCGCACCTTCTTAGAGCAGAGGTGGTACGGCTTGCCAGTCCATGCGTCCGTGCCAAGACTCACGAACGGCGTGTTGAAGCCCATGACAAATGCCGACTCGCGCTGCCTCCGTTCGTTCTCCTGCCTGCTGCCAGCACCGCACGGCCCAAGAGCTCCAAAGACTTGCGCATGTGCTCGGATTGACCGCCAAGCCACACGCGGAGCCACTGTCTCGCTCCGACAAAGTACGCTTTGACTGCGGCGCCCGCAAACTTACGATCTAGATGGCCAAAAAGTCATATTTGGTGTGGGGTCACACTAAGTTCGCCACGAATGACGTTGCCCCTTTTGTGCGCATTGCGGTTGGCACATGGCAGCCATGTTTAGCTCTAAAACGTTTTTATACTGGTCTGCCAGCGCGTTCCGACGCAGGGGGCGAAGCGCGCATTGCAGCACAGCACGGCTACGGCTGCCACATTCAAAGACAGACACACGCGCACACAACACGCCCACGACGACAATTGAGCTGGTTGCTGTCGTCGCCGAGCAAGCTGCGCCTGAAGCGACGAGTTGGAAGTGACCGACAAACTTGTGAAGAGAGCTGAACGAGCACATCATGGTCGAGGTTATCGGTGGTGGCAAGCAAGACGCGTCGCCGACGAGCCCAGCCAAAGATGTCACGATGGGGAGTCCAACGAGCCTGGAAACACGGTCCACAGAGCCGACGACAGCCTCATCTCCGAAACCAGCGGCTCCGAGCTCCAATCCTTTGCTGAGGGCAATGGCCGGGGGTGGTGGAGGAAAGGCTGGTGAGCCGCGCGAAAATAAGTGGAAGCTCGCGCTTCGACAGCTCATTTTCATGAGCCGCATGAATCTTCAGTTCACAGACCGCATCGCCAACGAAATTGAGTTACGGCAGCAGAACATCTCGGTACGTACGTGAGTGCTGAGCGACGTCGTCTGCGAAACTCGCTGTTGACGTTGATTGCAGCCGACGTCGTTGATCTGCAGTGTTCCATACTTCAACTCGTTTTCGCCGACAGAAATCAAGGAGCTTGAGGCTGCCAGCAAGCGCGAGCGTCTCCGACCGGGTCACAGGATCTCACTGTCGTGCTCGGACAAAATTGAAGACCAGCAATTCTACATTGTCATCAGTGGGAACCTAGCGATGGCTGACGAAGGAGTGACGGACGCTGAGGCCGTGCAGCGAGCAAACCTGTCTCCCATTTACAAACTCGGCATTGGCGACTACTTCGGGACGCACGGCGAATCGACGATGAGCGTTCTTGCCATGGGCCCAGTCGAATACTTGAGGATTCCTATGGAGGTCAGCATGTTTATCACCATATTGTTCTGTCTGTCAACGAGAATTCGCTGAAATTATGGTATTCTCTGTGTAGTACATTTCCCAAAAGAGTAGCAGCGCATGCACTCTAATCGCCGCCGAGAAGAACGAGATCACACGAGGCACTGCCGAGATCGAGAGCTACAAGAAATGGGCGCTGCAGTTTGCTATGTCGAACAACAAGGCGAGTGCTGCGGAAGCCAAAAGCTCAACAGCACAAGGCATCGCACGAGTCACATTCAAGGCCTTCACCAAAGAAATGTTGCTCCATCTCTCTCCTGAATGTGAGCTCGACCATACGTTGGAATACATGCAAAAGATCCTCTGTAGTGCATTTGGGGCTCGCAAGGTTCGTATATACGTCGTTGATCACGCTTCAAGCAAGCTGACGATCAAGGTAAGCATCGGCAGACTGGTGTAAGAATTTGCTCTGTCAGTCAGTCTGTTGACTTGTGACTGCTGTGGTGCAGTACTCGGAGGATCGGCTATCAGCGATGCACGTGCGCATTCGAGGTGGCATTGGAGAGTTCTTGATGAGCAAATGCGAGCCTCAGTGTATTGGTGAGGCCTCAGATATCGAGTTGGCCACGGAGAAGCAATGGGAAGATTACTATCGTGACGAAGATATCGTGCTCGTTGCGCCTTTTTTCCAGTACGATCCGACAGCTGCCAAGTTGACCAACAGAGATCCCAGCGCCATGATCGGAGTGTTGGAAGTCGTTATCGGGCAGGAGATACCACGAACGATGTCGCAACCACCACCGCAAGGCTCCATTGTGCGGACGGCTCCGCCGTCGCCATCCCAGTTCAACGAGAGCGATGCGCACATTCTGGAGACAGCGACGCAGGAGCTAGGTCGATATCTGTATTTCCACTACAATGGTTTCTTCAGCGCTCCCAACAGCAGTATTGTGAGCAGCAGTGACACCCCCAGTACCAACACACCACCAGCCGAAGTCGCCGATGCCGAGCTTGAAGTCAACGAAGTCTTCCCAACACCGGAACCTGATGCTTCGCTCAGTGCTAGCCCCATCATCATCAGTCTGGGAGATGCTGCGATCAGATCCACCAGCAAGCTCACACATGTGCTCGTCATGGTGGGTCATGGCAAGACCACGCTGTCCGCAGCCAAACTATCGATGTCGGCAACGGGATCAGGAAGTGATGGCGCCCGCACGTACCGTGTTGAAGGTGACGGTGACCTCGGTATATCTGTCGGTGATATCCCGCACGGTGCGCATGTGATGATTCAGTTCGTGGCCAGCGTCGAAGTCGTCGCCTGGAGCGGGATGCATCTGTTTGACTTTGGTCACGGACTCAAAGCCGGAAAGCAGACGCTGGCTGTGTCGTCCGCCACCTCTCGCTCTGCGACGGCGCTGGAGATTGAGAACTGTTCTAAACCGAGCACGATGGCCAAGACAAATATCGGAACGATCGAGATCGAGGTGTCAAGCGCGGGGCTGGCGTCGCAGCCGTTTTCGTTCTCAAGCTTTCAGAAGAAGAGGAGCATGCCGTTCCGAGCGTCCATATTCTTTGACCAGAGCCGTCGCAAGTCGCAAGAGGATCTCGTTGACCTCGATACGCTCGAAGACGATAAAAAGGCGCTACTTAAGCGCTTGCGCAGTGACCCACTAGTGCACTTGTCTTCGGATGACACCGATTTCCTTTGGAGGTATCGGCAAAGTTTAACCGACGATGCGGCCTTGTTGCCGGCGTTCTTGTCATCTGTAGACTGGAGCAAGCGCGATCGGGTCATGGAAGCTTACAGGCTGTTACTGCTGTGGCGCCAACCATCGTATTTGCAGGTATGATAGTGGTTTGTCGTAGTGGGCATACCATCGGAGATGTGTGTGCTCAACGATTGTGTATTGTTATTTCAATTCCACAGGCTCTTCAGCTGCTTAGTCCAATGTTTCCAGATCCGAAAGTGCGCGCCTACGCTGTGCGGTGCATGCATTCGCTACAAGACCAGCGTCTGCGGCTGTACTTGTTGCAACTCGTGCAAGCGCTCAAGAATGAGCGTTATCACGACTCGGCGCTCGCACGGTTCCTTCTCATGCGAGGACTGCTCAGTCCTGGTGATATCGGCTACTCGCTATATTGGTTCCTGAAGGCCGAAGCGCATGTGGACCAGACTTCCGAGCGCTTTGAGACCATGATGGCTCAGTACTTGCAGCTGTGCGGCAGCTACAAGCTCGAGATTCGCCAGTCGGTCTTTGTGATGAAAAAACTCGAGGAAGTCGCAGCTGTGGTCAAACAAGAGGCAACACCCAAGGCCCGCAAAGAGAAGCTGCATGAGGAACTCCGCAAGACGTTGCTTCCCGACACGTTCCAAGTAAGTTATTCAGTCTCACACGTCAGCGATAGCCCGATAGTTGTGCTTCATATTGTGTTGCTAACAGCCACTTTTCCACACAGCTCCCACTCCATCCGAGGACATTCTGCACCAAGGTCATCATCGACAAGTGCCGTGTGATGGAATCCAAGAAGAAGCCGCTGTTCCTGCAACTGGAGAACGCCAAGGCGTTGCATCAACCACCTTATGTCATCTTCAAGTCTGGTGATGACCTTCGCCAGGACCAGCTAGTGCTGCAGATCCTCCGTGTCATGGACGACCTGTGGCGTGAGGCTGGTCTCAACCTCTGTTTAAGCCCATACGCCTGCATTTCGACAGGCGATGAGCTCGGTCTCATTGAGGTCGTGGATCAGGCCGAGACGCTCGCTAGCATCATCTACAATCGCCACCGCATGTCACTGACCAAGATCGGGCGCAAGATGAGCGCGGCCAAGGACGCACTGGTGGGTGGGCCAGTCATTTCTGACTGGTTGTTCCAGCAGCCACCGCCCCCACCTCCAAGCACAGAATCTGCTGCAGCACTACCACCACGACCGACATCACCCGTTCGTGAGGAGGACGTTGAGATCGAAACTCCATCCATTGCTGGATGCTTCCCATTGTTGCGAAGTCGGTCACGACGCGATTCGACGGAACGCAACGAGGAGCTCATCCAGACGTTCGTCAAGTCGTGTGCCGGCTACTGCGTGGCCACGTACGTGCTGGGCATCGGTGATCGCCATAACGACAACTTGATGCTGCAGGTCACGGGCAAGCTGTTCCACATCGACTTCGGCCATTTCCTTGGCAACTTCAAGACCAAGCTCGGTGTTAAGCGCGAGCGCGCGCCGTTCGTGTTTACGCCGGCGATGCTCGACGTCATGGGCGGCAAAGACAGTGAGCACTTCGAGAAGTTCAAGAGCACGGCGTGCCAGGCTTTCCAGGTGTTGCGTCACCACTCGAACCTGCTGATCACGCTGCTGGTGCTCGCATTGAGCTGCGGCATCCCGGAGCTCACTAGCGAAACCGATATCCGATGGGTTCACAAGACGCTGATGCTAGAGCTGTCCGACGAGGAAGCCGAAAAGAAATTCCGCAAGCTGATCCTCGTCGCGCTGCACACCAAGACCACGCAGTTCAACGACGCTGTGCATCTTATGGCGCACTAGCGACAGACAGCCCCCACATGACAACAACGACGGACCTCAATGACGTTGGCCGCCGTGCCATCTGCATTCACGCGTCACACGTCACAGGTTTGACTGATCAACCATCACTCAGCAGGCGACAAACTCGGGTGCGGATGACGCAGCAGGTTGACGCCAACCACTCAGATGCGTGTTCTACCTTAAGAGACAGAATATTATCTTGCGTTGTAGGACGAGTACCGTGGGCCACACGGATGCGTGCAACCCTTGTGTCCCTTGCGACGTCCGCAGTTGACGGATATCCGCGCGACGAAGCAGTGACGTACGAACCCGCAACAATGGCCGGTGGCAGTGCCCGCGACGCCGCCAAGGCGCCGCACCAGGACGCCGACGTGATCGAAGAACAGCAGCGCCAAGTGCTGCGCGTGCGCAAGGGCTCGGACCTGGCCGTGTACGGCAATGAGAGCTCCAACTACCAGAACCGCAAGTGGAGCATGGAGGAGACCGTGACGGTCGACGAAGAGAACGAGAACCAATGGACCAGCAACCCGCACACGCTCACGTGCGGCTTCTTGATGACGGTCTGGATCACGTACGAGGCGTTCTATGGCTTCGATGAGACCGGGCTGAGCGACGACGAGATCAAGGCCCAGACGGTGCGCCGCGGCATCAAGTTCGCCTGTGCGTTCTTCCTGTCGTACTGCATGCTGCAGCTGCCAGATGGCCACTTTGTGCGTCCACATCCGATCGTGTGGCGTCTTGTTACGGGCGTGTTCATCCTGTATGAGATGCTGCTCATCTTCTTGCTATTCATGCGCACGGATGATGCGCGTCAGTTCATGACCAACTTCGACCCAAAGCTCGGTGTCAAGCTGCCAGAGACGTCGTACGCCACGGATTGCCGCCTGTACACGCCGGAGCACCCGGAATCCAACTTTGTCAACTTCCGCAACACTTTCTTCGACCGCTTCGTGGTGATGCACTTTGTCGGCTGGTTCGTTGGTGCGTTGATGGTGCGCAGCTACTTGATCTGCTGGATCTTGAGCATCATGTTCGAGGTGTACGAGCTCACGTTCCGCCACTGGCTGGCCAATTTCAACGAGTGCTGGTGGGACCACCTCTTCCTCGATCTGTTCACGTGCAACGCGTTTGGCATTTACCTCGGCATGAAGGTGTGCCGCTGGTTCGAGATGAAGAAGTTCAACTGGGTCGGCATCCGCAAGATCCCGAACCTGAGTGGTAAGGCCAAGCGCGCGCTGGCGCAGTTCACGCCAATGTACTGGCTCGCGTACGACTGGAAGATCTTCCGCTCGGCCGAGCGCTTCTGGCGCGTCATGTCGATGGTCACGATCCTCTCCATCATGATGCTCAACTCGTTCTTCCTCAAGACTGTGCTCTGGGTGCCAGCATCCAGCACACTCAACGTCATCCGCCTGTGCATCTGGTACTCGGCTGGTAGCTACGCCGTGGCAGAGTACTACATCTTCTGCACGTTCACGCTGCACTGCGAAGGTGTTGGCCAGACGCCGGTGAAGAAGCTGGGCCCACGTGCATGGCTCGGCCTGGCCGTCGTCATTACGGAGGTGCTGATCATCATCAAGCACGGCAAGGGCATGTTCACGGCGCCATTCCCAACTTTTGTCAAGGTCATCTGGTCGGTGCTTTTCTTGGTGCTTGTCGTGGGTTCGACGATCTACTTTAAGTTCTTCAACCAGCCACAAGAGCAGAAGGCCGTTGACACAAAGGTAGCGGACAAGAAGAAGAACTGAGAAGAGCAACTGACCAAGTCATAGCAACCAACCGATGGCGCCGCCCATACTTCGTAGATTTTTTGATTCCTTAGCGACACAATAGTAAATAGCAGACGAGAGACATATAGATGATGAAATGACAACAACAATGCTGTCTGAAGAACCAGTCTGCGTGGTCCTGTGCATCAGAGCCGCAGCACGCACGCTCAAGTGATCGTGTGCAATGTATGCAATGGCTGAACGCTCATCACTCCTTGAATCGTTGGAGGGACCCACCGATTGAGATGGGCGCGTGCACGGCTTTGCGAGACCCGATGGCTCAGTTGGCGCATCAGTTGGCGCATCCATCGGCAAGTCCGTTTGCTTCGAGGTTGGTGTTGGCACTGGCGAAACCGATGGCGTGGCACTGGATCGGCACCACCGTTGACCTTGTCAAAAGCAGCGAGCGCGTTGAGACGGCGTATCCGTAGTTGTTGTTTGGGTAGACCATGTCTGGCGTGTTGCTGCACTGCTGGTCCAGGGCCTTGAGCTCCTTCGTGTCCACGGTGTTGCTGAGGATGTCGCGCACCTGGTCGCATGTCAGCGTTGGGTTGGCGCTGAGCAGGAGCGCCACCGCGCCGGACACGTGTGGCGTGCCCATGCTGGTGCCTGAGATCGTCTTGTAGTCTGTGTCGCTCTTGATCCAGGTCGAGCGAATGTTCGAGCCTGGCGACGACACTTCAGGCTTGATGACGCTTGGGTCGATGACCGATGGGCCCTGGCTGCTGGTGTCAGCGAGACCGTCATTGATGTCAGTGTTGCCGACGCCGATGACATTGGCGTACTCGCCTGGAGCGCCGACCGTCGAGCAGTCTGGGCCGTTGGCGAAGATCGGGATGATACCGGCCTTGCGCCACGCGTTGATGGCGTCCTCATACCACTTGCGCTCCTTCACTGGTGGGCGACCTTGGCTGCCCGAGCTGTTGCTTTGGTGCCTTGGAGCAGTCCTTGTTCGCGCCCGTCGTGACGGTCGGGCACATGATGAACTGTGCGCACGTCAGCAAGTCTGACTCAACGCAGCCTTCATCGAACGAGCGCAGCCACGGCACATCATGAACAAAGTTGGCATCTGGGGCCACGCCAATGCCGTTGGCACCGGCGATCGTGCCGACCACGTGCGTACCGTGGTCGATGAAGTCGAATGGCTCGCTCTTCTGGACTGCGGGTCGTACCAGCCGTAGCTGCCGAGGAACGCTCTCTTCAGGTCCTTGTGCGTCGCACGGGCACCGGAGTCAATGACACCGACGACCACACCCTTGCAAGTGTAGCCCTTGGCCCACACAGCTGGCGCCTGCACGCGCTCAATGCCCCATTCGTTGGTGCCTTCGGTCTCGTTGCGAGCACTGGTCGAATCGACAATGCGCGGCGCTGGGTTGACGATCTCCTCCGAGGTCTGAGCGACTGACTGCAGGGCGCTAAGCTTGGCGACAAGGTCGGCCGACGCGTTCTCAACGTAGACCTTGTTCGCGATCCAGTACACTCTAGATCCCGTGTGCGAGCCACCGTCTTCCTGCTGGAGCAGAGCGACCACAGGCTCCTGCGACTTCTGCGTGAACTTCTCGAGCGACTCGACGACGTGGGTGATGTGCTCGCCGCGCGAGGCAAATGAACACTCGTGCACATCGGAGAAGGCGTCGTGGGCCTTGTCCTGGATGGCCACCATGGCGTTGGTGTTGCCGTGCTGGCGGAGCGAGCGGTGGACATTGCCAATCAACGCGAGCGCGGGCCTCGGACTGACCAAGCGAAGACGCAAAGAGCAGGGCAGCGATGAATGGAGTGAGCTGGCGGAAGACCATGATGGCGCTGTGGAGGAGTGGCTCGTGCGATGGAAGGTAGATCGCGAAGTGAGCAGCACTAGCGGATGCTGCCGAATTGACTCGAGGCTGAAGCAGCGGGGTTGGAAGACCAAGCAGACTGCGTCGAGTTCTCGCTCGGTTGACTGATGCCGGCGGCGGGACGCTGGTGTTGCCACTGACACTGGTAGCTGATTGGCGAAACGCAGTGACACATCGCCCAAGGCGATGTGTGCTGAGCTGAGCTTGAGCGGGGTCTCGTCCACAACATGAAATGCGCAGCTGGTTTAGTTATCAGACCTAGCGAAGTGCAACACTGATTCTGACTAAGGAGCGGGACCTCACGCAAAGTCGCGCCAGTCATCAATCAAGGTACTGACACGGACCACTGACAAATTGAGGCAGCGAATGATGAAGCTGCAAGACGCTGACAGAGCTGACCAAACCGGCGGTGAAGGCGGTAGAGCGGTTCTTGTCCGCAAGTACTGGAGCTAGTTGAAGAAATTTGCGGTGAACGATGACACGTGGCGAGTGCTACTGTTTCGTCGACATTCGCGCTGCCGCAGCCGGTTCACGCAACAGTGCCTCAAGTGATGGCTTGCGGCGCAAAGGCACCACGCAGTCGTCAAACACATCCTTCTACTCACAGAGGTTGAACATGTCCACGACTGGCAATTGCGAAGGTCCACAAGTGTCGCTTGTTAGCGCTTATGTGCGCACGAGGAAGAAAAAGGTAAAGTGTATTGAAGTCTCGCTTTTGCCTTGACACAAAGAGATAGGGAGTGGGTATGTTGCTTGAGCGATGTGAACTTCGAGCGACATCTGAAGCGAGGATGCCGTGAGGTCAGCTCAGTCCAGAACGTAGGTGTCACAGTGCTATCTTGGTTGTCGCGGCTCCAACAATGCCCGCCATTTGAACAGATCAGTTCAAATCCAAATGCAGTGACAACGATGTCATGCCGATCATCATGGAGAAGCGTTGGAGCTTGTCTTTAGACATGGCTTCCGTGAACATATCGGCTGGATTTTGGGCTTGAGATCTTCATCAACTGGACTTCATTTAGTTGCACCAGGTCGGACGTAATGCCATTTCATTTGAATGTGACGCGTCTTCTTTGCAAAAGCTGGTTTTGTTGCAATCGTGTAAGCTGAATTGTTGTCAATTCCCAGTGTAAAGTTTCAACATTTCGCTGGTAGCATTTCATTGAGCAAATTCAGGATCCCTTTGCCTTCAATTCAAGCCTCGGCGGCGGCGACGTATTCTGCTTCAGCAGAGGAATGGGCGATAATCGTTTGCCGTTTTGTAGCCCATGAGATGGCTGAGCCATTGATTGTGAACACGTAACCACTTGTACTCTTCCTGGAGTCCACGTCTCCAGCCCAATCGCTGTCGCAAAAGCCATTGAGTTGGATGCCCATCGAGATATGATGTCCTTTAGGAGTGTGAAAGCTGATTCCATAGTCTTGGGTACCGACGAGGTAGCGAAATATCTTCTTCACGGCACCAACGTGTGCAGGACCAAAGTTGGTCACGCATCGACTTAGTTGGGAGACAGGGAATACGATGTCTGGACGAGTCGACGTCTCTAGGTACATCAGCGATCCGATTGCTTCACGGTATGGGAAGGTTGGAGATCTGTATCCGGTTTTGGGGCACTGCTCTTGTGATGGTTTAAAGGTGGTCTCCATTGGAACTCCTGTTGGATTGGCGTTAGCGAAGCCGTGTCGAGCCAGCAGCTTTCCACAGTATGTACTTTGACACATCATGATTGAACCATCTTCACGTTGATGTATGTTGATTCCAAGGTAGTAGGTCAGACGTCCGAGGTCACGCGGGCCGTACTTGGCATCTAGTGCGTGAAAGATAGCTTGCTTGTGAGAGTTGTCATTTGTTGCAACAATGATATCGTTGACGTAGACGAATAGAATGGTGATGTGGTCCTTGGTGATGGATGTATAGATGCAAGGGTCTGTGACACATCGTTGGAAGTGGAGTGTGTCAACCAAGAAGTCGTTGAGCTCATCATTCCATTATTTGCCTGATTGTCGTAGTCCATATCGTGCTCAGCAATTCGTAGACGTGTTCGCCATCATCAAAATCGAAGCCTTCAATTGAGCCGATGAACACCTTTTCTTTTAGACTTGCATTCAAGTACGTCGTATTTATGTCACCTTGATATAAAGTTAGGCGAAGCAGAGCGGCAATTGCCAATAGTAGTCGAAGTGAGCTTGATCGGACAACAGGTGAGTAGGTAGCGAAGTAGTCTTGCCCAAACACTTGCGTGAATCCTTTGCAACAAGGCGAGCACGGTAGCGTAGGATCTCACCCGTTTCGGTCCGTTTGATATCGTACACCCATTTGGTTGTAATGGTACGACGTCCGGCAGGCAGCTGGTCAAGCTTGCGGAAGACACCTTTCTTGAACAGGCTGCGGAGCTCTTGATGCATTGCTGCTCGCCATTCATTAGCTTGTTCTGATCTTATTGCTTCCGCGTACGTCTTGGGGATATGTACGCTTGGTGATGGTGTGGGCATCGGTTCAGTTGTGTTGACTGTCTCGGAGATGGTACTACTTAGTCTTCAAAACGAGCGGAAGGCTTTCTGATGCGATTCGATGTTCGTTGGTACTTTCCATGAGGCTCTGTTGTTGCAGGGGTCAACGCTAAGGGCTTGCGCCCAGATCCGCGGCGTGTCTTTTGGCCATATCGCTGCTGTCGGGTCGCGGTCGTACTGTTGTAGGTCGTTGCAGAGTGTGATGGGTTGATGCTGAGGCCTCTGTTGGTTGCTCTGTCGTAGATGGCGGAAGAAGGTACACTCGAGGTGCTCTGATGGTCGCATGTCGATGAGGCTGTTCATGTTGTTCATTTGATGGTTGCATAGCAATTTCACTGTTCCGCGGTGAGTTTGTCAATGCTGGTGGCGTTGATGGTATTGCAACATCGTTGACAGGCGATACTTTCTCACTACTGTCTTGTTGATGCTAAGTAGAAGGTGAGATAGTTTCTGCTGACGGTGAAAGCCGAAGTGGTCTGTTGCCTCGTTCAATGGGTCGAAACATGGTTGAACGTGTCATTGGAATCTTTCGGCTTTGACTCCGTGTAACGATACTAGATGGTACACTGGGTCGCCGTGTGCGTCGTACGGCTCGCTGAGTGTCAGATAGACGATCGTGGGTGATACTTTCACCAGTATTTCCATGAGTGCCGCTGTTGGTTCTCGTTGGTAGTGATCTGATTGAAATTGGGACCAGTGTTTGTTCAGTTGTCATTGCTGGTTCGCTCAACAGAAACGAACGTCGGGTACGAAGCGAATTCGATTGGTTTTGGGGAAGTACCTTTTGTATCCTGTCGACGCGTCGCTGTATTCAACAAGGTATAGCGCCACTGACTTGTCATCCAACTTGGAACGATGGTGCTTGGCAATGAAGACATACCCAAGTGTTCCGAATGGTCGAATATGACGTACACTCGGCTTTATGTTGTACCAGCGTTCGAAGGGTGCCACCCCACCGTTGTGCTTGGATTGTACTCTGTTTCGAAGATAAGCAGCATGCAGTGCAGCTTCCGTCCATAGGATTGATGGTAGTCCACTGTGCTTCATCATCGCACGCATCATGTCTGCAAGGGTTTGATTCATGCGCTCGGATGGATTCGATTCAGGTGCGTCAGGTCCGCATGGTTCATGGACGATACCGTGTGCTTTATACCACTTGTCGATTTCGTTGTTGAAGAATTCGCCCCCTTTGTCGGTGAGAACGTGCTTCACAGTTCGGTCTTGTTGGCGTTCAGCCCATGCAATATACTCAATCATACGTGCATTTGTTTCAGCTTTTGACTTGAGCAAGAAGACAGAGACGMACGTAGAATAGCTGTCGACGACGACCAGTAYGYACYTGAACTTGCTCGTGTTGTTGCCTTTGATCTCCATCAGATCTGCGTAGATCAGGTCATTTGGATGCCTCACACGCCGGTATATATTTGGTCGATATACCGTCCGTCGTTGTTTCGCTCTATAGCAGGCATCACAGTTGAATGAGGTATCCGTGCTGGTGATACTCATTTGTTGTACCAACTCGATTGCCTTCGCTCTCATCACTGGAAGTGTCGCTGCCGGTCGTGCCAGAACGTGCCTTCATTGTGCTTCCAATGGTTGGTGGTTTTGCATTGCGGCTTTTGGTTTTCAAGTTGGCTTCTTGGTCAAAAGGGTGCTTGGCACCAAACTCCCGAGGATATGCCTGCAGTAGGAATGGACAGGTGCGGAACCAGTGCTCTCCTTGCTTTTGACACGCGGGACACACATACGTGGCGTGTGCTTGTTCTTTGGTTGTTGTCGAACACGATCACTCTGACGTCCACCATTTCTTCCACGGCCTCGGCATCGATACCTGCCACCACGACCATGAGCGGCGTTTGAGACGTCCTCAACTTCACCTTGTTTGTCATGCATCATACTTGGCGATCAATGAGCGCTTCACTGAGTCCAGTGCATGCGTAACGCCGGGTATGTACTTGATGGTGTCGATCAATGGTATGTATTGTTGTGGAAGGCTACGAAAGATGATTTCCATCATCTCGATATCACTGACATTCGTTCCCAGCGCGGTCAGACGAGCGCGGATGTTTCCAACGAGTTCAGGTGCTGATCCATTGTTTGTGTTGACTTCATTCGCATCGTGTGGAGCTTGTGCACCAGATCGATTTGGGTGGAGATCGGGTCGAATTGCCTTTCGTGGACTTCATTCAACTTCTTCCACGTGGATGTGCCATCTTGGCACTGCATGATGAGCTGTGATTGTGCGACTGAGATCGAGTCGATGATGAGCTCGATAATTTGCGCTTGTAGACGATCCCATTTCTGTCTGATTTCTTCCGGAGCTGACGCTTCTGTTATTGTGCCGAGTACGATGTCCTTGCGACCACGTGAGGTAAATGCTGCCATCATCTGGAGCTTGAAAAGTGGCCAGTTGCCACCATTCCAGTTCGGTCGATTGGTGTTATTCAGGTTCATGGCGCCTTGGCTCATAACCCTTGTTAGCGCTTATGTGCGCACGAGGAAGAAAAAGGTAAAGTGTATTGAAGTCTCGCTTTTGCCTGACACAAAGAGATAGGGAGTGGGTATGTTGCTTGAGCGATGTGAACTTCGAGCGACATCTGAAGCGAGGATGCCGTGAGGTCAGCTCAGTCCAGAACGTAGGTGTCACAGTGCTATCTTGGTTGTCGCTGCTCCAATATCGCTGATTCAGGTTGGTGCGGCAAACACGCACGCGAGCAAGAATGTGTCGGGCTGCCAGCGGTGTTCTTCAAAGGTCTGAGCAGGAAATGCTTGATCGCGAGCGATGCCAACACGAATCCTATCGCCACTGGTAGAGGAATAGGTATGGAGTCGAACCTCAAACAGTTGCGAACTGCAGGCTTCGCGCACGACGTGTTGACTGCACTCGTCGATCCGCTCGCTGCATCGTCATCACAGAAACTGAAAGATCAAACGAAGTCGCCTGACTCCGGTTGAATGTTCACGATGCATGCATGTGAACGCGTTTGAGCCGGGAAAGTAGATAATATCGTATTGCACTAGCCATCTCCAGTAAAAATGAATCCCTGTCATAGATGATAACACTGGGCAATGGCGCCAAGGCGATCAGTTTGGCGGGAACAAGGTCATGCCAAATGCAAGCGACAGCGCAGAGTGTACACGGAGGACGAGATCCGTGCCGTCGTTCGGCTTGTGATCGACGATAAGCACACGCTGGCTGCTGCGAGCAAGGCAACGAAGATGCCACTGTCGTCAGTGAAGCGCTATATCAAGCGCGCACGTTCCACGGRTATTCTGACCCTCCGGCGTGGGCCACAGCCGCTCCTCCCACCGGAAACAGAGAGCAAGCTGCGCGATCGGAATGCAAATTGAAGGGCATCCAGTCGAACGCCAAGACATCATGGCGTCCACGACATGGACAAGGTACAGGTCATTTGTGACGGCAGAGGATATTGACAGCACATGAGTTGCTTTCAAAACAAACTCGACAGCAAATGACAGCGAACGGGAACAAATTCCAGCAAATAGACGCGTACTCATCACCATGTGAGTGCACACTCATCAACTCGTGCTGGTACAATTTGCCAAAGCCAGGGTGGTTTTCTGTGCAAGATTGATGCAGGGATAGGGGCACTGCAGGTTTGAACTTGGGAGTGTTGATCGAAATGGTACCATCGTGGCAAAGTCTTCGCTTCAGCGGCAAAGTCTTCGCTCCAGCGGCAAAGTCTTCGCTCCAGCGGCAAAGTCTCTACTCCAGCGGCAAAGTCTTCGCTCCAGCGGCAAAGTCGCGTCTGAAAAATCCTTGCCACAACGAGTCTCTCTGTGACCTGACCTCCACCGATCCACGCCTTCTGCAACTACAAGAACCTCGGCAATTGTGTGCATTGTATTCACGTTATATCCCATTGGTGTAATGACTATTGCCATCTTCCACTAGTAGTGCGTCTTCCAGAGTGAGGCACAGATATCGATATCTTGCGTGCCTGAGGACCGTTGAGAGATCTTTGGCTGTCAGTGCCGCACCTGGTGCATGTTGCAAATAGAACTCGAAAAACAGCAGAACCTTGCTTGTACTGCGTCGACGGACGCATCGCAAATTCGTACTGCGGGCGAACAAGGTCTACAGCGTAGGGACTGACAACACCGGCGAGCGCGTTGATTTGTGAGTCGGCGTCCGCAACGTAATGTCGCCCAATCTTGCCAATCTCTCGCCGCCACGATCGCTCGCGAATTTTCTGCCAGAGCATTATCGACACAAGACACTCGTCGAAGGGCTTGAACTTGTTCACAAGCGCCTTCAGCTTCTGCCAGCTCGACTCTAAACGATTGTTGGTATTGTTCCCCAAATGGGGAACCGAGCACCGCAGATACGAACACCATTTTCCGCGGCAGGCGTTCCAATTGCTTTCGAAGTAGTCAAACCACTTGGCAATCTTCTCTGGCTGTCTCTTATACACATCTAGATGTGTATAAGAGACAGCTCCACAACAGCTGTAGCACCATTTCCCGCGGCAGGCGTTCCAATTGCTTTCGAAGTAGTCAAACCACTTGGCAATCTTCTCTGGAGCAGACAAAATTGTTCTCATGAACTCAATTTGTTGATCGTAAGCAGTTTCCGATGACGAGTATACCAACGACGTGATGGTTGAACGCATGTTCCGCTTTTGCCAGTCCGTCATGCCATATTTGGCCTTGGCGATCTCGTTGTGGAGGTAATGCAGTACGTGCCACTGACAGAGCAACACGCGCRCATCAGGAAACGCCTTCTCTATCACCGCCATTTCGGTAAAGTCTTTGTCGATCACAACACATCGAACGTCTTCCCATTTCGGGTTGTTGGCCTTGAACTGATCACAAACGGTCTGTAGGGTTTCTCTCCGTTCATCCGCAATCAAGCTGTGCTGCAATCATCACAAGCAGTTTAATTGCGGACATAAAGCACTTGCTGACAGCGCAACATTTGCTGACAGCACAACATTTGCTGACAGCACGACGTTTGAGTTCTTACCTGAACGTGCTGCCCACCTCCTAGTGCATCGTGGATCATGAACGAAAACAGCTTGTACTTGCTGCTGTTTGTGTTGTGCGTTGCGTCGACTAAGATAACTTCCGGAAACTGGTCGAATATCCGCCTCATGTGCGCAGTCTGCAAGCTGACGACTTTGACGATGTCTTGTTCGTCAGTAAATAGGCCTGCCACATGACCTTCCACCGCACAGAAATCACGTAAGAACTTGTGGACTCGTTCTTCAACCGAGGTGAACTGGGCATACTTGTCGGCGTTCATCCGAGCAATCAGGTTGTGCACGTCGCGCATGGACGGATTCGCAGTCGAGTTCTCCATGATATAGGCCAAGATCCCCTTACGCGGAGCTCCATGCTGCACCATCGATGCGACTGTTTCCAGCACTTCTGGTTCTTGGACTCTTCGGCTTACGGGATAGTCACGATATCTTTCCTCGCTCACTTCGTGGTTGTGCATCGTCAACTGCTTTGTGATATGAACGCACCACGCGTTCGCGTCATCGCTCCATTGGACGCAGGCATTGAGCTGCATACAAAAACGTCAATGWCAATTCTCAACCAAATAACTTTTGCGGCCAGCATAAGAATATGTGCAAAGCAATTCATTTGCTGCCAGCAAATGATCCGTTTCGCATTGGTGCAATCTCACCTTTGCTGGACATCGAATTGCTCGATGGTGCTGGTGGTTTCTAATATTGCGAGAGCGCTTTCGGGCTACTCCGCCATGCGTACAGCCATATACCTTTGAGTACGCACCGAACGGCTCTGGAATCAGCTTTCGCGACAGCTCTCGCTCGAGAAGTGTTGGCGCGTGTTCGAATTGCGCGCGTAGCTGTGCCTCAATCGACGCATTCCTTGCACGAACGCTGTTTCCAGACTTCACACTCAGGATCTAAAATGAAAAGAGCTCACACTCAGGATCTGAAACCGGAAGGGCTCGCATCATCATCGCAATTGAGGGCTAAGTGCATCACATACCTGGTAAGTCCGGCGGGAATATATCGCCAGATACGCGTGCAGACTGTGCCAGGAGTCAAATTTCCTCTGATCGACCTCTTTAACGAGTACAGGCTCGCTCTGCACTTCCATCGACGAACTGAATGAAACACGACTCCGTTTACCGTCACTATCCGAGCCAGGAGAATATTCACTGTYGCTGGAAGCGCCCAACCGGCGTGYTGCTATCCGACGCTGGCGTTTACTGGCTGGCTTSCGGGGGCTTCGTTCTTCACTTTCGTTGATGCAGTCTTCGTCAGMGCGTTTTGCACCACTGTCAATGGCGCTTTCGCAGTCGCTGTCACTTTCGCTTTCGCACAGCTGCAGCTGCATTTGCGGTGCCCGGCGCGTCATTTTCACGCGTTCGGGTCGTTCACGCGTTGGGGGGGGGAAATCTGCTGGCCTCGGAATGAAAATCTCGCACCGCGCTCCCACGGTTTTGGCGGGAAGAGTGTTGGTCACTGGTACAGTGGATTAGGGTTTCCGCAGAGGGGGACAGCAACTGGATCACNCGCTGTCACTTTCGCTTTCGCACAGCTGCAGCTGCATTTGCGGTGCCCGGCGCGTCATTTTCACGCGTTCGGGTCGTTCACGCGTTGGGGGGGGGGGGGGAATCTGCTGGCCTCGGAATGAAAATCTCGCACCGCGCTCCCACGGTTTTGGCGGGATGAGTGTTGGTCACTGGTACAGTGGATTAGGGTTTCCGCAGAGTGGGACAGCAACTGGATCATAGCTTTAAGAGTGGGACAAGCCAGAACAAAAACGGCGCATTTCATTTGCTGTCAGTAGTCACTCCCCATTTGTGACACCTTGGGCGTTCCGCCCGTGGCCCATCCTCATCGGCCGAGGATATTGCCAGCATATGGTTTGCTTTCACACCGAAATTGGGCAGCGTATGACAGCAAACGGGAAGAAATTCCAGCATATGAAAATTTGCTCATCCTCTCCTGGCGAACACTCATCACTGGGGGCTGGTACAATTTGCCAAAGCCAGGGTGATTTCGTGTTCAAGGGATAGGGGCGTTGCAGTTTGAAACTTTTGAGTGTTGATCGGATTATTACCATTGTACCAGCCCTGGTGAGCGCCAGCGGTAAAGTGTCCGCGCTGGCGGCGAAGTGCTGGCCAAGCCGCACCAGCGCCAGCGGCGAAGTGTTCGCGCCAGCAGTAAAGTCTTCGTCACCCAAGGGCACAAAATTGCGCCAATAAGCGCCAGCAGCAACATCTTGGTCGCGCCACGACTAACGCCATGGTCAGTCATTCTTCTGGGATCTCCACCGACCGACAGCTCCAGTACGAAGCCTTCTGATACAACAAGAACCTCGACAATTTTGTGCATTACATTTGAGTTATCAATCATTATTACTCGTGAAAACCGACGTCGTCTCCTTCCAACAACGCATCTTCCAGCGTTAGGCAGAGGTACCGATATCTTGCATGTCTGAGCAATACAGGAAGTTCTTTGGCTGGTATGTCCATACTTGGTGTAGGGTGCATGTACAACTCAAAGAACAATAAGACCAGGATGCCACAATTGCAGCTGTCACGCTGTGTGATATTGATACATCGCTGACACTTGAAGCGACGTCGACGAAGTAGCGGAATGACTGGGATTAGGTACTTTGTCATCCACGCTTCAATCTGTTGGTATCTGGATTGGCACTGGTAAGGATCGAACGTCGTAATCAATTGGAGACTGAAATCAATCACGATACCGCACCAGTGGTCTGGATGATCGAAGTGCAGCGAAACCAGCAGGATAGGTTGCGCGCCATACACTGGCGGCGAATCATTCGCTACCAGTTGCTGGATCGCCGGGGTTGTTCCAAGTAGATCCACGTGCATCGAGTTCACATTCGTGAATGCAGGTGGAACAAACACAGCCGAAACGGGCGCTCGCAGTCAATCACATTGAGAGCCGCAAGCATTGCATCGCTGTCAAGGCATTCTTGCGCACAGAAGCACAGAAGTGACGCTTCGGCTGACGCGATATTGATGCGCTTGATCAACGTCTTTTTGTGCTCGTATTTTGCTTCTGTCTGGAGCCATTCAACAGGGGATTCCGGCAGACACGGCCCAACGTCCAACCATAGCAAAGCTACTTGCAGCAAGGCAAGCATCTCTTTGACAATGTTACAGGTGCGTATCAACCGCAACACTGTGTACGAATACGCCGTCTTCTCAATGAGAACTACAAGATCGCTGCGCGAAGTCTCGAGCTCCTTCGCGGCACGTAGTTGGCTTCAGTACTTGTCAACAGCTCCTTCAGCTCGCTTGATAGCATCAAGGCACAGAATGCTCATGATTTATGCAAGTGGTGTGGCTTTCTTTCTGGTGGCGAGTACAACACGCGCTTTTCCATGTGCGTCAATTACGCTCATGGTCTTGATAAATTGGTGTGATAAGTTGTACGTCAGGCGACGGAACTGAAGCTTTTTTGCAAACGTCGCTAGCGAAAGGAGTTTTCCTGTGGCGAGGTTGGTTTCGATGTTGACGGCGATCGTATTTGATTCGAGTATCGCACTGGGGTCGAAGTTTCCAAGGCGTCGTCGACGAGACCGTTCACCAGTGCGCTTAGTTGAGAATCCGAGAACAGTACCGGCGTCACTGTGGTTGCCTCCGTGCCTCGACCTTCTTCTTCATCTTCTCGCGCTTCTGTCACATCTCGCTGCGTCGCATCTTATTGATCTTCTTCTCCAGCTTCTGCCAGCACACCATCTTCTGCCAGTGGCTGGGCTTCTACCAACGTACGGTTTTCTGTCAGCACCGGAATCTGACCAGCTCGGATCAAAGAGAGATACGCGACCAGGGATTCTTCTACCTTCCTGACGTGAGCTGTTCCATATTGACTCCCCACTTCGGCGATTTGGTTTGTCAGTACTCGCAGCCGGTTGAACCTTTTATTTGCACTCAACACGCGCAACTGGAGAGCTTCTACCGTTGGGCATGTGTCGAATCCACTGTCCTCGTACTCCTCGGTATCTTTGTCCCAGTTTCGATCGAAATAGTCGAACCAGATTGCAATCTTGTCTGGCGAACCGAGAAGGGATTTCATAAATTCAATCTTCTTCTTGTACTCCGACTCCGAAAATGCGTACACGAGAGCCTTCACCGCCAACCGCATATTGCGCTTTTGCCAATCTGTCATGCCGTACTTTGCCTTCCCGATCTCGTTGTGTAAATAGTGAATGACGTGCCACTGGCATAGCAGAACACGAGCATCCGGGAAAGACTGTTCAATGACAGACATTTCGGTGAAATCTTTGTCAATGACAATGCAACGGATTTCATCCCACTGGGCGTTCGCTCGCTTGAACTGATCACAAACGGTCTGAAGCGTCTCTCTGCGTTCGTCTACAATCAGACTATGCTGGAAACAGATGCGTGTTAGAAAATCATTTGCGTCCAGCGCAGAATTTGCTGTCCTGCTTCCCGCAAATGATTTTCTGTCGTACCTGAACATGCTGGCCGGCGCCAAGCGCATCATGGATCATAAAGGAGAACAACTTKTAGTTCGCGTTGTTCGTCGCGTGTGTAGCGTCAATCAAGACGACTTTCGGGAACTGGCTAAACATATGCCGCATGTGTTTCGTCTGCAGCGTCACAGCTTTGACCTTCTCGTTGTCGCTTGTGAAGACCCTGGCAGTGTTACCTTCCACCAAACAGAAATCTCTTAAAATCTTGCTCACTCGATCTTCAACATTCGGAAACGCAGCGTACTTCGCAGCCTTAATACGCGACAGCAAATTGTGGACATCTTTCACCGACGGCACCGCTTTTGAATGCTCCATAATGTAGGCCAAAATGCCTTTTCGAGGAGCCCCATGCTGAGCCATAGTTGCGATGGTTTCGAGCACTCGAGGTTCCTCAACTCGCCTGCTCACCGGGTAGTCACCGAATCGGTCCTTGCTAACTTCGTGGTTATGAATAGTGACTTGCTTGGTTATCAAAACGACCCACGACTTGTACGCATTATTCCATTGCACACAAGCGTTTACCTGCGTAAAAAAGATAAAAAATCAATAAATGCGATCAAAATCCGGGGTCCAGCAAACGATCATTTCCAGCAAACAATCTGCTGACAACATTTCCAGCAAACGATCTGCTGACAACAGTTCCTGTGCTGCAATAGCATATCTGCCGCCAGCAAATGTCAAGCTGGCATTTTGGCATGATCAAATAAATACCTTGGCGGGACACTGAATTGCACGATGGTGCTCGTGGCTGCGAATGTTGTTGGAACGTACTCGTGGGTTGCCGCCATGCGTGCGGCCGAAAACGTTCTGGTAGGAAACGAACGACACCGGGATCAACCTGCGAGACAGCTCGCGCTGGAGCATTTGAGGCGAGTTACTGAATCGCTTGATCGCTGCGTTCCGAGCCGCCACAGTACCACCGGACTTGACGCTGAGTACCTATTGGTTTCACGATTATATTGCGATTTCCTGCTCATTTTGAAATGCAATTTTCTCACCTGGAATGTCCTTTGCGCGTAGCTTGCCAGATACCTCTGCAAGCTGGGCCAAGAGTCAAAGGAGCGTTGCTCCACCTCCGGAACGAAGACAGGATTTGGCAGCGCCTCGACAGAAGTTGCAACAGACACTCGGCGCTTTCGGCGGTTGACGGAGCTGGATTCGGAGGCTGAAGAGTCGGACTCGCTGGCATCGGGCTCACTGTCGCTTGCTAATCTTCGTTTCCTTGGCCGATGTGGTCGCACACACCGGAGGTCGTCAATAAATGGTTCCCCGTCATCTTCCTCGCCGCTAGAGAAGAAAGGAGACTCGCGCTCGCTCTCCACCGAGCTCTTATCACACAAGCGCAGCGTTCGTCGCGTCATTTCGTCGTCGTGGGGGGGGGGGGGCAAATCTGCTCGTTCCAGAATGGAAATCCTGCCACCCGACTTGGCGGGAAGAGTGTTGGTCACAGGTACAGTGGATTAGGGCTAAATTCAGTGGGACCGCAGCGCAGACAGTTGCACCAAGGCGAACACAGACGCTGAATTTCATATGCTGGCAACAGTCACTCCCCATCCTCATCGGCATTCAGCAAGAGGACATCATGAAATGCACGTCTCTGATTGGATAAAACAATTGTGTTAACTTCAGCTTCAACAGATGACAATCGGCTCGGCTCGGCTTGGTTTGTCTATTTCTGTAAATAATTGGAAGTGCCATGTCGTGAGGCAAGCAGCAGAGCGCAATGCCGACAGCCAACAAGGGTGTGCTGGTGAAATGGTGCGCGTGTGCGTGTGCGTGCGCCACAGGCGCTTACGAGGTGGCTCGGCGGCTACTAACGATGTGGATTTATGTGTCTTTGTTTGAATCAGCGATCCAGCGACGAAGCAGTATCTCTTGCATCTGAATGAGACGGCGGTGCAGGTGATACCAGAAGATGACGATGGAATCTGATCGGTCGTGCATGTGCTCATGTTATGGCTGTTGTCTGTCTCCAGCATCGCTTTGTGATCGAAGATCTCGATGAGACGCATTTATTTATCGTACCAGATCCAAAGGTGATCGCGTTCATTGAGAAGAAGATGGACGAGTGGAACGAGAAGAACACGTACCAGGCTCCAACGGGTTAGATCCAGAGCGATTCCATCGACAGCAACGACATTAACACGGCAGTGCATTCCAACATGAAAGAACCGAATGGGTCATCCATCATATGTCAATAATCACGTACACCTCGCAAGCGCGATCGCCTGGGAACCTGGCGTCGTCTGGGGAATGTTCGATGACCTGTGCACACCATTGATTCAGTGTTTCCAGCCACAACAATCACAGGCAGATTACTCTGCACCTGCATGTTGGAAAACGTGATGGCCTTGATCTCCGTCCCCTTCAGCAAGTCGTGAGACGCCGCCTGTCGCATCGCACATTGTCGATAGAATAAAAGCTCACCTGCGAGTGCTTGGCAAGACTGAACCGCTCTCCTTTGCTGCTCCGTCGACACGCATTCCACAAAGTATCAACGAGTTGTTTTTGTTTGCGTTGAGTGCGGCTGACGACGTACCCGACGGCTCGGGCGCGGAATTGTTGTCGGTCAAAATCGAGAACTTGGACATCGCAGCAAACAAATCCGTCCGAACCAAACTGGAACAGGAACTCGTCCATGAACTTGTACAGCAGAGATGACATATCATGACCTACATGTAGCGTTGCGCGTCCGTGTTGGTAAGGGACTGCATGTGGGTTAACAATATTCAAACCAATGCAAATCATTTGGTCGCCACCTTCGACGTTGATCTCGCGTGTGCACGATTCATCCACGTTCACAGCCTCCACGTCCGTCATGTAGTTGAACATGCAAATCACAGCGTTGGCAAAGGCCTGCTGAAGTGTTGCTCCCCCTGTTGATCCAATGCCCACAAACCAATGAATGACGACGTTAGGTCAGACAGAAGAAGAGCTCTACGGCGTACATGCGTGCAGCTGGATGTCGGCTGTGTGGTCTAGATCTACATGCGTGACACGAATCACAGATATATGTCAGCGGCACTCAACCTCGTCAGTGATCACAGACATCGCGTTGCCGGTGATGTCCATTTGCCAACACTGACATTCGTAGCAGGTGCCCACTGCAGTCGACCCGTCGATGGAATTCACTTCAGCGCTCGAGCCAGTTGCAGCTGCAGGTGGTGGCGTTGACGGAGGAGTCGCTGTTGATGCCTCATACGCGCGCTTCTTGCGCTGTCGTTGGCTGCGTGGCTCACCCATGCAGACGTCTCAAGATGTCGCCGCGACGGATCAGATCAGCGAAAATGGGAATCAGAACATTTGGATTTGGAATGCTCTGCTGTGGACCGTCCGTCAGCTGTAGCAGCACAATGCAATCGTACGAAGAGATCGCACCCTCGACAGCACTGCAGAGAAACTATTTCGATGTAACGTGTGTATGCTGTGGTGTTTGCTGCGTCGCGCGTTGTAGCTTGATGATGACAGCACAAGAAAGGAAAGTACGAACAGATCCATGACATCACAGCTGGATTCACTGAGTCAAACAATTGGCTGTAGACGGGCACGGCAGGCACAACGTCGAGAGAAGACTTCGTGCTGTCACCACGAACTTCAGAGGACCACGACGCCGCGCTTGACGACGTGCTCGATTGGTGGGTCGACCATTTCGTAGATGATTTGCTCCCATTGCGTTGCCTTCAGCAGCAGCAAATCCGCCACTTTGCCAGTCTCTAAACTACCGTGCGTCTCGGAGCGATTGATGGACGCTGCCGCATTGATGGTCGCACCCACAAGCGCTTCTTTCATGGTCATTCCAAACAGCACGCACGCCATGTTCATCGTCATCGGCATCGACATGCAGTGCGCATTTGGGTTGAAATCGCTTCCAAGCGCCACTGGCACGCCACCTTCGATCATTTTCCGCGTTGGTGGGTTCGGCAGCTTGAGGATGTACTTGGTTGTCGGCAGCAACACCGCAAAAATCGGTGGGTCGTGCGACGCCATCGCTTTGATGCCTTCGTCATCCACCATTTCGCAGTGCGAGATCGCGTGCGCATGTAGGTTGGCAGCCAGCGTGCCCGACTTCATCGGATGGATCTCATCGCCGTGGAAGTTGATCTTAAGTCCAGCCTTGGCGCCTGCTTCCAGAATCTTCTTGCTGTCATCATGCTCAAACACACCTTTCTCACAGAAAACATCACTGCTCTCCCGCGTCAGCTTCATCGCGCCAAACTACTTCAGAACACCAGAACGCGTATGCACGTACATGAACTCCGGAGAGATCGATCCTTCTTTGATCGCATCCACCACGGCTGGGATCTGGTTCTCGATGATATCTTGCGTCGCTGCAGCAGCCGTTGAGCCTTCAGGCACCGAGTGACCGCCCAAGTAGTTCGACACAATCTCCACCGGGTGCTTAACATTGTGCAGCACGCGCAGCATCTTGAGCTCTGTATCTCGCTCCAGACCGTATCCGCTCTTAGCTTCGATCAGTGTCGTTCCTGCACGCAACATGCGATCCAAGCGGCAAACCAGCAGCTTCGACAACTCTTCCTCGCTGCTTTCACGCGTCGCGCGCACGGAGCAGTTGATTCCGCCACCCATGGCATGCACCTGAGCAGCAAACACCACCATAACTCTCAACAAAACCACACACGTTGGAACAGCAACATGCATTGGTTATCCGCACCTCCATGTACGTGGCGCCAGCCAGCTTCATGGCGAACTCGCCCACGCGGTTGCCACTCCACACCGGGTGCGTATGGCCATCCACCAGCCCCGGGAGCACGCAGTAGTCGCTGCCATCAATGTCCTTGTCGAACTTGATCGGCTGCGGCTGCGCTTTCAGCCACGCGTCGACCTCGGCATTCGTCCCCACAGCGGCGATGTTGCCGCTCTGGTCCACCACGAGCGACCCGCCCTTGACGATGGCGATGTCGCCCTGCGCTTTGCCGATCTTGAAGCGCTCGCGCTGGTTGCACACCTGCACGATCTCGCGCGCGTTCGAGATACGAAGTCGGAAGTGGCTCATGCTGATGTCGTGCTCTGTCGCTGCTGTTGCTGTTGTGACCGTCGGTGGGCGTTCGCTGGTCAGACGGTGGGCGCTCAAGCCGCCCGTGATTTGCGCAACACTGGCTCGTGCCACCATCTGCGCATGTTGAAGTGCAAGGTGCGCGCACACGCACCGTATCGGACGGATTGAAAAACAGATTTTCGGTCGCATCAGATCTGATGCGTGGACTGTATCAGATCTGGGCGGTGGAGTGGTCATTGCCATCATCGCATCAGAATGGCGACCAACAAGCAGGCGGCGCGGACGATGCCGACCAATTCGTTGCTGAACGTGCTATCACCGCAGCTGCAGGCGCTGGTGGAAGCCTCATTGGGTGAGAAGATCCCGACAGCCAATGGCAGTGCTGTGATTACTCCAGTGAAGCCTCCGGTTGCCCAGAAATCAGTGCCTGAACAGGCAGTTGAAGATGTACGTCGTCAACGCAGCACAGGCGTCGTCATTGCGAGCAACGATCGGCCGCTGAATCCGTCAGAAGTGTTTGGTAAGGATGATAGGAATGGTGCTGTCCGTGTGTTTGATCGTGTCATTGATGATGTGCCAACTGGGACTAGTGCTGAGGCATAAGGAATCGCCGGGTGTCATTGCACGCCATTCGTTCCTGGGTCGAGACCGCGCGTTGGCTGCGCTTGACGCCCTGGAACGTCTTGCGAAAGAGGAAGAGTTCCATCGAGCTGGAGTGGGTCACGGCAACCAGCGGCGTGAGCAGCCGTCTGTGCGTGGTGACAGCATTCACTGGATCCAGCGAGATAAAGCTGCTCAACCGCTGGACCCTGCGATCACCACCTTGTTTCGACGCGTTGAGGCGCTTGTGTTTGGGCTGACCAAAAGTGCGCCCGAGATTGGTCTGCGCAATATCACGTCCACACAGTTTGCAATCTTTGTACGTCGGGTGTATGATAGCGGTAGGAGATTGCTGGGGTTACGCTGATGCAGTTTTTGTTATGCAGCCAGGGGACGGCAGTCGATTTGTGCGGCACACAGACACGTATTCGTCAGCACATCAACAAGTGCAAACGGCGAGTGGCGACTCACTAATCCGACGCATCACCTGCGTGTACTACCTCAACAAGGATTGGCAACCAGCAGACGCAGGTCAGTTGCGGGTGTACATGAACGGAATGGCCGCATCGGCCGGCGAGTATTGGGACGTTGCTCCAGGACTCGACACGCTATTGGTGTTCCGCAGCACTGACGTCGAACACGAGGTACTGCCAACGTTCAAAGATCGGAAAGCCATCACAATTTGGTACTACGGCAAGCCATTGGAGGACGAGAAAGCTCCAACATCAGCGATTCCAGCCCAGATCCCCGAACTCCGCTCGGAGACCAACTCGATCTTCGTGACCATCCCAAGCTACCGTGATTCGGAATGCCAACCAACGATTGAGGACTTGTTCCGCAAGGCACGCAATGCCAGCTCGGTATTTGTTGGTCTGTGTCTTCAGTCTGAGCAAGACGATCCGCTGCGACAAACTCTGGAGGCGAACTATCCTCGCGTGCGCGTCAAATGGATGCACTATCGAGACGCAGCAGGGCCGTGCGTTGCACGTGCGGAAGCACAGAAGCTTTGGCGCGGTGAAAAGTACTATCTGCAGATTGACAGCCACATGCGTTTCCAGGAAGGCTGGGACACGTTCTTAATCAACGAGTTGGCGCGCTGTACGTCACTCAAGCCCATTTTGACCACATATCCTCAGGGGTACACGCTACCCAACAACGTAAGTCAGTGAGTGATCTGTGGTCCTTCGCATATCGAAATGAACTCATATAATGGTTTCGGGTGCAGGCTCCAGCAACGCCCAGGCCAACGCTTCTTTGCGCATCACAATTTGATGAACATGGAATGCTCCGGCAGTCTAGCAAGACGTTGTTGTCAAAGCCATCTGGGTAAGCATTACATTCGTGCGCGGATACAAACGAACGGCTTAGTGAACGATGCAATTGAACGATGCAATTGCTGTAGGCCAGTGCCATCACTCTTCTGGGCTGCTGGCTTTGCATTCTCATCAAGCAAGGTGATCGAGGAAGTTCCGTACGACAAATCACTCCGATTCTTGTTCTTTGGTGAAGAAGCGTCAATGAGCGCTAGGCTGTGGACTAATGGCTGGGACTTTTTTGCGCCATCGGAAATGATCATCTTCCACTTGTGGTCTCGTGAACATCGACCTGTCTTCCAAGAACTGGAAAGTGAGCAATCGCGGCTGGAGAAAGAGGAGGCGTCCCGCTCCGTGATTCGCCTTATATCTGGAGAATCGAAGAGGTAAGTCGCTGATGTAGAGCTGGTGCACTCAAATGATATGAGCTCACATGGTGCGAATGCAGCGATCGTTTCGGTCTTGGCTGCGACCGCACAATTGATGAGTATCAAGAGCACGTCGGCATAAATTATGAACGCCATGAAGTGTCGTGGCGGGCGCAGTGGGGGAACGCTGATCCCATTCAGTTTGATCTGTCTTCTAAACCACCACAATGATAATAGATTGTTCGTGACGAAAACCCGTGTATTGTTACTACTGACGCACTCTGTGTCGGTGCTTAGAAGCGAAATGTAACACAGCACCGACATTGCCAAAAACCTACGAGAGGAGTTTCTTGCCGAGGTTGTAGTAGAAATCGACGAGGTTGCGCAAATCCGCAATTTCGATGAACTCGCGGGAGCAATGAGCATCAGTGATACTGCCTGCACCAACGAGGTATGCCTTGCCATCGAACTTGAAGTATGGGATGTCGGTATTGAACGAAGCCACATCCGTTTCGTATCCTTCAACGACGGAGAGGTGCACCGGCGAGTTGGCGGTGTAGAGTTCCACATCCACGCGACCATTAACAATGGCCTACATAGGACAAACATCAGCATCAACTTCAGCAGCACCAGCGTTTTCCAGTAACAACTTACCTTCACTCGTTCCAAAATTGCGTCGGGATCCTCCGTCAAACGGAACATCAACATTGCAGATGCATGCTCAGCAAGCGCATTAGCAGCTTGGCCGCCGCCGATGACACCGATGTTGAGTGTGGTGGCACCAAGATCCGCAGAACTTGGCCAGTTTTCGTTCTTCAGATCATACAGCACATCGATGAGAGGGTCGATAGCTGAGTCACCCAAGTGTGGATATCCTGATTTGATCGAAGAATGTAAGAAAAAAAGAGCACAAACAATCTGATGAATAAGTCAATGGATAGGTTCTCACCGCTGTGCGCCGCCACACCTTTCTTGGTCAGACGAAGCTTCAAGATTCCCTTCTGAAGCTTGATCATCTTGTTCTTTGTTGGCTCACCAACGATCAAATGGGCAGGTGTGAGGCCCAGCTCATTTGCCTTCTTCATGCCGCTGTGATCTGTTTCTTCCGAAACAACATACAGCAATCCGACATCTTCACCATGTCCGTCCTCAACAAGTCGCTGAGCAGCAATCATCTGGGCCGCAATCAAACTCTTCGCATCGCAAGATCCGCGACCGTAGATCTTCACGCCATCAGTGCGGGCAGGCAGGAATGGAGGAACAGTGTCCATATGCGAGTTAAACAACAGAGGAGGGGATTTGGTTCCCGATCGACTGGCGTAGACATTCGACCTGCAGCAACGGTGCAGGGAATTAAGTTGATGCACTGCCTACAGATCCCAACATCATGCACTTACCGCTCCTTTTGCACAGCCGCATCTTTCTGAGGGGGAACCTTCTGCATCTCAACCTTCCACCCTCGGTTCTCAAGCCACTGCTGCAACGCCTTGCCCACCTTCACTTCACCTCCCGACGTCGACGGAATGTTCATGATGCCATACGTGAGGTTCACAACGTCGTCACTGTTGACATCAGCAAGTTTCGCTGCGACTTGCTGCTGTTGCAAATGTTCAGCTGGAATTTCTTCCGACTCGTCCGCGTCATCAGCCTGTTTGTCGGCCGTCTTTCGCCACTTTCCGTTAACACAGCTCGCTTTGACCACGCTGCTGCCATTCGCTCCGAACACGAACGCAGCCAGCGCGGAGTTCGCCGTGCTGAACTTCATCTGTTCTTCGTTCAGATCAATCAGCGCAAAATCCGCTTTCAGCCCAGACTTGATTTGCCCCTGTAGCAAAACCAGTGGTTATGATGGTGGCGACGAAGGATCTGGAACCAGTAATACGAGAATACGCACCACTGGCAGGTTGAGAGATTCTGCACCGTTCTGAGTGGCATAGCGGAGCAACAAACGAGCCAAATCCGTCTCGTCGGTCGAGTCGGTGCAGACTCCACGTCGGCTTTGACTTAATCGGTGGCCATATTCCAACCAACGCATCTCTTCACACATGTCGATGCGCGCGTTGCAGTCGGAACCGAGACAGATACGATCGAGGCAGCTGGCAATCGCTGGGAAACCATCTCCGAGGTTGCCCTATTTCATCACATACACAGAGGTCAGAGGTCTGCTGCTTCATGTGCGGTACTGTCATTAAGAACCTCGGTCAGCGGGCAAATGCAGACGTTGCCTTTCTTGTCCACGTATTGACGCAGCAAATTTGGCTCGGTCCACGTGCAGTGAACAGCAGTGAACTTGTTGTCAATCTGCAAGTTGCTCAACAGCAATTCCATCGGAGTCTTGCCGGCGTTGGCACCCTTGCAGTCCTCCACCTCCTTCGTCTGTAACATATTGACGCTCAGCATTCGAATCCGCAACCTTTCCTGTTCACACACAGATCACCAACCTGCTCCTCCAGATGAATGTGGAAGACAAGGCCACGACGAACACTTTCTTGGTGAAGCTTGACCAGGTCATCCAAGCTAACTGCGCGCAGCGAGTGCGCCACGACACCAAGCGACTGCGTATCCGTCAGCTTGCCAGCAAGAGCATCCATCTGCCCCCAGTATTGCTCCTGCGACGTCGTCTTGAAGCGTTGCTGCGCGTTGGACATGGGTGCAGAGTTGAATCCTCCGTGCTCATAGTACGCATTGAGCAGCACCAAGCGAATTCCGACATCGCGCGCTGCCTGCAGCACCTTCTCGTCGTACGCAAACAGCTTCTCGTTCTTCGTCGGGTCGCCATGATGGAAGTAGTGGAACTCTCCGACGCTGGTGATGCCGGCATCGCGCATTTCCGAAAAGCATTGCTTCGTCAGCGCGTAGATGTGGTCGCCCGTCATGTTCTCCACGAGCTTGTACATCTCTTCGCGCCACGTCCAGAAGCTGCTCTGGCCCGAGTTCTTCGGGTACGTCTCCCCGAGGCCGCGCAGGCCTCGCTGGAATGCGTGCGAATGCGCGTTCACCATGCCCGGCAGCAGCGCCTTCCCGGGCAGCGCCACCACCGGGCCCTTCGGATCCTGCGCCGTCTTGGGTTGCACGGCCGCAATCTCGCCATCCGTGCCCACTTGCACGCGCACGTCGCGCTCGAACGCCTTCCCTGTCCACGTGAGCTCGGCTTCGAGCACATACGGCCCGTTCAGGGCCTCCAACGCGTCCATCTTGGTCGAGCTCCACGTCCGGATCTGCTTGAACTTGATGCTCTGGCGCCGGCACGCTTGGTTGACCCGCGTGACGCAGCTGCCAAGCATTTTTACGACCTTGAAGTTGAGCTGACCTTGCTGAGTGTGCGGAGTGACTTTTTACGCGCGAGCCTCCACGCGTAATTACTCCCGGGAATTGCGCAAGCTCGGAGCCAAGCACGGAGCTTCAAGTAGCGGGCGCTGTGCCGTGCCCCAAAGGTCGCGGTGGGTGGATCATCCGATTGGCCGAAAGGGTGGGTCGGCGCATCAAAGCAGAGAACGAGCGCTCGAACGTGGAGCGCTCCATCGACGATGCAGCGCTTGCGGAAGACAGCGGGCGACGTGGTGGTGGTCGGGGCGGGTGTCGCGGGCTGCTCGGCGTTCTACCATCTCGCCAAGCTGAACCGCGGCAATCCGGCGTTCAAACCGATCCTCGTAGATGCGCTGCCGCCCCTGTCGCTGACGAGGTGAGCCGAGTCGGTAATGTTCCATGGAACCAGCGGTTGATGATGAACGAACTGTGTGTTGGTGGTTGCTGTTGTGGCAGCGCCAATGGATCGTTCAGCTATCGCAACTGGTTTCCTAGCGACGCGGAGGCGCCGATGCGCGAGTTGGTTGTGCGCTCGATTGATCAGCTGGATGAGATTTCGAAGCAGACGGACAACATGATTGAGCTCAACCGCAATGGTTATTTGTTTGTCACGCGGGAGCCTGCCAAGATCCAGGAGTTCTTGTCGATGGGCAAAAAGCTGGAGTCAAACGGCGGTGGCACCATCCGCGTCCACGAACCAAATGACCTGAAGGGCTATCGCTACAATAGCGCCAAGATCCAGTACGACCTGGACGGGTGCGACTTGTTGCTGGGTATCGACAACATCCGAAACGTCTTCCCGGCTTTGCAGGATTCGAACGCGATAGCAGCACTCCATGTTCGTCGGTGTGGATCAATGAATCCGTTCAAATTGGTACATTTTCCGGTGGTCTCGGCCAATAGAATAGCAAATTGCTGACGCCTACCTTGTGCTCGTAGGGAAACTACGAGTTGACGAAAGCAACTGAGTATTGTCCCTATGCGCAGATCATGCGGGGGAAGGTCAGCGACATCTTTGGCATTGGGGGGCGCGTCACAGGCCTCAAGATCGAATCCGACAACGGTGATGTTCACCACGTATCGACTCCTAATGTCGTATTGGCAACTGGTCCACTGTACGAAGAGTCGATTAAGCTGCTCAGGGAGCGAGACCTGTCGAGCTTTGACATTCCAATCTTGAACGAATTGCACGCTCGTGCTGTGTTCGACGACCCTCACGGCACGGTGTCAGCAATCTCGCCGCTGACATTCGACACCGATCCGATGGGAAAGCTCGACTTCACACCAGAAGAGCGAAAACAGTTGCTGCAAAAGCCTGATGCATCGCGCATGCTTGAAGAGTTCCCTGGGGGTGTCCACGTGCGTCCGTACACAAACTCAAAGATGATGGCTGTTTGGACCTACGATACCGACCCGGTTCCTCCAAAATACCCCGTTGAAGAAGTTCTCGACCAGAAGTACGGATGGAATCGATGTTTCTGCATGTTGTTTCCGAAGCGCTAATGTGCTTAATGGTTCGTAGCTACCCCGAGATCTGTCTCCGAGGTCTCACGCGTTTGTTTCCTCAGCTCAAGCCGTACTTGTCGGATCCTCAAGTTCGCAGTTCATTCAAGGTGTGTATTCCACTCACAGTGATGTTGGTGGAATAGTTCTGACGCTGCCTTTCTTGCAAGGTGAACGGAGGATACTATTGCAAAACACTTGATAACATGCCGTTGATCGGCCCAGCGCCGAACACAATTCAGGGCGTCTTTCTCCAATCTGCCATGTCTGGTATTGGGCTAATGTGAGTGGGCGGATAGTCAGCACCTTCAACCATCGTTGTGCTCGCTCTCACCAGAATGCGCGACTGGGCCTGCAGGTCAAGCGGAGCGTCGGGTGAACTGCTGGCTAGTCATGTGATGGGCATTAAGCCAACGCACCCAAAGCTGGCGCAGCACGCCAGCGCGTTTTTGCCGGAGCGCTTCCTCGACAAGAAATACGTCGAATCACTGGGCGAAGGACGTAGCTGCATGGGCCAAGTCTAATTCCTATGGTCGATAGTGTCTGATGAATGCTGTTGGGATCAACATGAAGTAACTGTTCAAATTGCATCCACTTCACCACAGCTCCTTGTAACAGCTTCCCTCTATTGGTGTCTACAAGTATACGTACGTATAATGCTGTGAACTGTGCTCAAGATCACTGCCAAAGATCGACGTGCGACGTGCAGACACTCCAGAGAGCAAACAATTGTATCAAACGTCGCATTGAGAAAGCGCGGTGACGACATACTTACAAGGAGACGGCCTCAACGAATGGAGCGCAGTGAGCTGCACTGTATTTTTGTGGAAGATTCTTCGCCGCCCAAACGGCAGAACCGTCTCGAGCGGCGCAACGCATGAAGAACGCCGGGCCGTGTGTCAAGGCCAGCGCTCAGCTCAATAAAGCAGCTGGGCACGTGCGCAACACGCCATCCAAGTCGACGGTGGCGCGACGGTCGGTGGTTGCGTCACCGCCCGCCATGATCAAGCGGCGATTCCGCGTGATTCCAAACGAATACATCGTCGCTGCCCGAGTCCAAGGCCAGCGCATGATGCCTGTGTGGCTTTCCAAAGTGCGTTGGGTCGTGCTGCGCGGCTCCAAGACGCCCATCTTGGCTGTTTATCGCCAAGTGGCGGGCCTGGTGAGCGACGAGAATCCGATCAAAGTGATGATCCTCGGCGAAGACACGTCGGTGCAAGTTGTCGGCGAGAAAGGCATGGTGATGGTGAGCTCACGTGTGCGACGGAATGACACGTGGGGGCTGGCTTTTGAGTCTGGACGGCAGCGTAGACGCATGTACGAGCTCATTCGACTGTGGATCGAGCTGGGCAACTTCCTGCAGACGCTGACAGACTTCAGCAGCATCGCCAAGAGCCACAACTCGATTGTGTACCGGTGTCGCGACCGCGACGATCCTCAGCGACGCTATGCAATCAAGCGCGTCGATCGACTTAAGTGCTGGAACGAAGTCGAAGTGACCGAACGGGTGGCAAATATCGAGAGCCTGGCACCGTATGTGCCACGATACATTTTCATGTTCGAAGACAGTAAGGACAGCTCGGTGACGATCGTGATGCAGCACTACGCTGGCGGATCACTCACTGACCGCATCCGCGAGTGTGGGCCTCTGAACGAGACGGTGATTCGCAGTGTCATCACAGCTCTCTGTTGCGCGCTGTTCCTGCTGCATGAGAACCAGATTCTCCATCTAGACGTCAAAGCTGGCAACATTTTGTTCGATTCGGAAAGCTCTCATGAGTTTGAAAACCTCAAACTTGTGGATTTTGGCAGCAGTGCCTTCATAACGGATGATTGCACGATGAAGACCTCTGGAACTTATGGTTGCATGGCGCCAGAGCGCTTTGATGGGCGGTACGGACCAGAAGCGGACGTCTACGGTGTTGGTGTCGTGTTATATCACATGGTCACGGGCGAAATCCCGTTCAATGGGGACGACAGCTTCCAGATCATGGCCAAGAACATGCAGGGCGACATCACGTTTGCTCACTCCCACTGGCACCGTGTCTCCAGTGGCCTCCGCGAGCTAGCAGGTTGCATGCTAACCAAGGATCCCGACGCGCGCATCACAATAGCGGAAGTTCTGCAGCATAAGTGGCTCTTTCGTCCACCGCCCAAGCCCCGAATGGCCACCAAATCAACCACCGGCGCGAATCTACGCGATCTAGACCTTGTCAATCTACCACCTGCATCCATTTCCAGTGCACGTGGTGCATAGAGTCAGCAGTCATCGCCGTATTCCCCTCGTCCAGCTTTCCTAGAACTAGCTCTCCCACAACGATGACCACCAAGCACAGCTGGAATGTACAACCCCCAAAATCGCATTCCCAGCGTCAACGACAACGCGTCGCCACCAGCGATGGCAACGCGTTGTCGGCGAAATACACAGCTCACGATCGCGCAGCCAACAGCCTGTTCTGCAGCAAGCATGTCCACTCAGTTGTTCTCTCCACACAAGAGAAGTCTCTCCTAAGGTGGAAGATGCCCTTCTCTCAAGCCCTACGTCACACCGCGTATATGAATTAAACAAACCAGGTGCCAATATAGTGGCGTCGAATAATAAAGCCACAACCACCTTCTGTCATCACACCACTCGCGCATACGATGTCAATGTACGTGCGTTCGCTTCAAAAAGGATTCAGCTCCCTCATCCATCATGGATTATCCATGGTTTCCTCCCAGCGTCGGCGCTTCCCATTGGTCGAAATTCGCGTTTCGAACATTAACGCGCTGCTCTATCTTTGCGGCGAACCCACAGCGTTTGATGGATCCATTGAGGCCACATCGAGGGCTGCGGTGACAAGCAGTGCCCGCCATCGCCATCGCCATCCACGGCCATCCACGGCCACGGCCACGGCGCACGGATGATGCGCGCAACGTCGGAGAATGGCCGCTACCCATACGCTGGCGGCGAGGAGACGGCCGAGCGGTCCCACAAGCAGCGACTGTTCCACACGGTGTCGACATCGACGCCGACAGAGAAGCGCCTCGCGCGCATTCGACCTCGCGACGCCGCCATCAAACGCGCGGCGCTGCATCGCACGGAATGTCGCACGCTGCTGCGGCAGCAGCAGCCAGGAGAGCTCCACGCGCCGCCGTCGGTGACGAGCGACTTCCAGGACAGCAGTCAAGGCGGCAGCGTGCACAGCTCCCGCTTGAGCTGGAGCAGCAGCGGCGTCCGCGAGAGCGTGGTGTCGCGCGTGGCGACGCTCAAGGCGCTGTTTGATCAAGGATTCATCTCGGAGGAAGAATACGAGCGGTAAGGACGGCGTCATGGCGCGGCGAATGGGTGGTCGTGTGGTGGATGAACCAGAGCGGTGGTGATGAGCAGGCGGAAATGTGCGGTGATTGACGAGTTGACGTACGCGTCCAACCCGTCGATGTCAACGCGGTTGACCATCACGCAGCCAAGTCGTGTGTCTTTTGGTAGAATGGATGGTGAGCTTGATGATTCGATGCCGTTTTGACGTGTGGAACTGCCCCCCGTCCTGAATGGATTTCTGGCTTAGGAACGCCATTGATTGTACCTCACCCGCCGGATTTCAAGAACATCACCCCGGAGGTGGCCACCAAGCACGTGTTTGATTATGAGAAGCGTCAATGGAGCAGCACAGAGGTACGGTGCATGATGATCAAGACGTGGACATATCATTAGGGCATCAACTCACCTGCTTCTTTAGGTATACGTAGCTCTCGACGAAGTGCCCTTCAGCAAAGGCAGCCTCCGAGTGGTGTACCATTTGCAAGACTTGAATGAAGTCGGATATGAAGGCAGCTACGTGGCGAAGCTCGCCATAGATCCTGATGAGGATCCACAGACATACTTTCGTGATATTGAGCTGCAAGCCCATTGCGCTCGCTATGCCCGACTCTATAACTCGTACAATCCACCCAAGAGAGTGCAGTTCATCAAGGCATGGGTCCTCGAGCTGACTGAACGGTAATCACGACGTGCTGCGCTTGCTGTTGCAACTCATTAGGACTAATTTTTTGGACATGTTTGTGAAGCAACGGAACATTGTGCGCCGTCGAGCCGTACATTCCCGGCGAGTACTGCAAGCACAACAACAACTTCGGTTGTGTCAGCGATGACGAACGCAACACACCACAAGCTTTCTCACATTTCACGTATGAAGCCTCCAACCATGAATTACTGGCAGTTGATATTCAAGGTGTCGGCGACAAGTACACAGACCCACAAATCCACACACTGAACGGTGACGACTTCGGCAAGGGCAACTTGGGTGCCTTGGGTTTCCAGAAGTTCCTGTCATCGCATCGATGTAACTCAATCTGTCGCTACCTCAAGCTACCACAGGTCAACCCAAAGGTATGAATGTACACACTTTGAAGGTTTGTCGTTGCACTACGCGTTCTGACACATCATGAGCTGTGCGTACAGGAACGTCACGCTGATTGCGGCACATTGCCTCTACAAGAACTGATGAACAAGGATCGCATTCGCCCCGCACATTTCGATTCCAAGCATTACTACGAGAATGCTCCAATGCTCCAGAAGTATCTCAGCCAATGCCGCGAGTTGGAAGAAACCGAGCGCCGGCGAATGGAGGACAACTCGTCGCTTCCTCCGATCTGTTCGAAAATATTGTGTGGCTGTGCTATCCAGTGATGTCGTCGTTTGAGTTTCGTGGTTTTATTGGTGCGTGTATTTGAGTGATTGAGATTGGGGCAGAAGTAGGATGAGAATCTCGTCCAGATGAGCAACAGACAAAGTGATAAGGAATGAATGCAATTGTTGGATTCCAGTATGAATGAACACCCACAGTGATCTAGCGTTCTCTAAGCCAGCTGCTTCACATGCGAGTACAGCGTGTCCGCAAACGTCTCCAACGAAAACAGATCACGCGCTCTCTTCTTGCCTTGAGCTCCCATGCGTTCAACCAATTGCTCACGATCGTTGCCGCTAAGCTTCGCAATCGCTGCACCAAAGGCCTCAGCTGAACTCTCGCACAAGAAACCAGTCTCTCCATCCAAGACCGATTCCAACGGCCCGCCGCTGTTCACGGCGATCACGGGTGTTCCACACGTCATTGCCTCGACCGGCACAATACCAAAATGCTCATTGCTTGGTGTATACAGGATTGCCTGTGCAGTAGTCAGCAGCTCCTTCTTCATGAAGTCGGAGACGGACGTGCGGAACTCGACCTTGTCTTGAATACCGAGCTTCTGAGCTTCTTGCTGCAGCTCCTTGAGGTGTTCGATGTTTTCCTGGTTGTTCGGATCGTAGCCACCGGCAACAATGAGCTTGATCGAAGCAAACGTGTCCGCTGACACGAGCGTGCGCACGTGGGCCAATGCGTGGATGGCTAACTGGATGTTCTTCTTGCGTTCGAAGCGGTTCAAGGACACGAAAAGACCATGATCACGTGGTTTATCGGTCTTGAACTTCTCAAAAACACTGACGTCGACAGGCGGATACAAGATACCGAGTTCCTGAGCACCGACACGTGGGAACGCTTCCTCGTACACCGAACGCGTGTACTTGCTGTTGACCACGATGAGGTCAGACGCCGCTGTTGCATGAAGAACACAACGACGTCAGTCAGTCATAATTGATGAAGAGCGCTTCATCAGCTAACATGATCAACGTACCAGTCGTGACTTCTTCGAGCGTGTCCAGAGGCAAGCGATACAGGCGCTTCAATGCCGACCCACGCTTGACGCAGAGCAGCTTATCCGGATAGTGGCCGTAGAAGAGCACGGGCTTGCCGAGGCAGCGCAGGAATGGGATCGACATCGACACTTGGTCCACAAAGAACACGTCGATCTCGCCCGCGTAGCGCACGGCGATCACCAGCGTCACGTACATGATGCGCAGGATGGCGCAGAACGCGTAAAACTTGCCGGCAATGGTCTTTGGCAGCCAATCGCCGTGGACACGCACGCACTTGGCCAATGGTCCATCGCCACGCGTCTCTTCGAAGCAGTGGTTAACGTCGTGGTGCGCCGTGAAGACGGTCACGAGCACGTCGTTCTTCTGCAGCGCCAGCGCTGCGTTCACCACAAGGTTCTCAGCGCCGCCGATGCCGAAGTCCGGGTGCACGAAGCCAACGCGCAGAGGCTTCTTGGAGGACGCCTTGCCCGACGGCTTGATGGTGGTGGAGAGGCCGATGAGAAAGAGGACTGTAAGGCATGCGCCCAGCAGCAGAGCGCTGCCGACAGCGACGGCCGCCACGGTCACGAGCATGGTCGATGCGTTGATGTCACGGACACGTCGAAACCCAATGACCCAACACCCACGGGATGTTGGAATATCCGTGGTAATTAACCAATCGGATTTGCTGGACTATCGCATCACTGTTGCTGGACCTTTGCATCAACCTACCTAGACAGCATGTGCGTATGAGCGTGAGTCCTGCAGATATTCGTGTCACCGTGGTTTGATGAAAGACACGACAACCAGCAAGCGGATGATAACGATTTTATTTGAATGAGCGGTCAACCGAACACGTGGTTCTGGCAGTGATCGCGTTATGCCGTGGCGGACTCGTACACTTGGAGCAGGGCATCATCGCCACCGGAGACGAGTCTGGAACCCGAAGAGTTATAGGCAACGCTCCACACCTATATGTTTGGCGAGACGTGAGTGAGTGCCATTGATTAGACATCGATACAATGCGGATGGCGTCATACCTGATCCGTGTGCGTTTCGAAAGTGGACAAGCACTGGCGCATGCCGAGATCCCAAATCTTCACACGACGATCGGCACCACTACACCACATACAAAACGTGATGAGAACTTGCAAAATGACTGAGCTGTCACTGCTTCTTCGTGCTCACCCCGAGGCAAAATGGCGGCCATCTGGTGAGCTCGCCACGCTCAGCACCCATGAGATATGTCCCGACAACGTCGCGACCGAGTTATTGTGTGCCCTGAAGAAAAAAAAACACACACACACACACAAGCATCAGTCGCAGCACTTTTTCGACCAGGAATGAAGCAACGTACACGTCATAGACATTGATGTGCATGTCGTCCGATGCTGCGAAGAGGTACTTTCCATCTGGCGAGTACGAGATCGAGCGCACAGGCTTGGTTCGATCTAAGCAACAGCGCATGTTCAGGACCCGCATAACCTCAGCTGTTGCCATATCACTTATCTCACCTTCGTATTTGTGCACCTGCTCGCCAGTCTCGACGTCGTAGATGCCCACAAACCCATCAAAACCACCGCATGCCACGTGCTTGCCGTCCGGAGCCTACATGATGATCGTCAGTTAACGCCTCTTAAAGGCCCCGAAACTATGCAATTCACGCGTCAGCACTCACATAAGCAACGCTCAACACGAACTTGGCCTGCGTTCGGAATTCCTGCACAATCTTCTCCGATTCCAGGTCGAAGATGTTGACCTTGCCCTGCTGACTGCCGGACACAAGCTTGGTTTCGTCCGGGCTGTAGGCCACTTGCCAGAGCTCACCAGCGCCGGCATCGATCGTCTTCTCCACCACACCATTTGAAAGGTTGAGCACGCGGAGCTGGCAGGCCAACGAACTGGTGATCGCGCGCGTGCCGCTCTTGTTGCCAACGATCGAAATGGTTCCCAGCACATGGCCTGGGTACTGCTGCGAGACCGTCAGCGCATCTTTGCCGACTTCCCTGTATGAATCCACACAAACAACTGCATCAGAAGAAGCGCTTACATCAAACGGCGCCCACGCAGGACACAACGCACCAGGACTTGGCCACTTCGTCGACCGAGCCGGTCAAAATCTTGTCGTTGGACGTCCAGAACGTGCTCCAGATGCCATCACTATGGGCATTCGGGTAGGCAATCGAAGCGCGATACTGTGTACAACACAGTTGGGTAGTGGTTAGACGTGGGCTACGCGAGACAGGTTGCGCGCAATCGATCGAGTGACGGCGCTCCTCACCATGGCTTGGTGCTGACTTCGTGCCGTCCTCCGTTTGCCGCAGTTCCAAAGGTCGTACTTAACGATACGAGTGCGCACTTAACAATATTCACATTCGGCCAAACAATTATTGGATCATCAGCATGAGCGCCAAGTGGCGAACTCGGGTGCTGATGCAGGCTCAATATGCGTGGAAGGACGTGTTCTACACGCCCGAGCGCGTGGTTCTGCAATCAATGGTGCGTTGTACAGCAACTTCATCAGCTAAATGACGAATTTGTGAGTGCTGACGGCTGTTGTGCAGAATATTGCCATCCCCAAACGACCGAAGGGCAACGTCCCGACGTGCGTGTTCGTACACGGAGGGTCCTGGCAGCGCGGCGACAAGACTGCGCCGTTCAACAACGGCATTGAGGAAACGTTTGCAAAAGCTGGCTATCTGGGCGTGTCCGTGAACTACCGCTTGTCACCGCGGGTGCGTGAAGATCAGCACCGTCGTCGCAGGTCGCACTCGTTTTCATTGCTGTGCGGCTGCTCCAGAACAGGTGACGCATCCTGAACACACGCGCGACGTTGCCAAAGCCATCCACTGGGTGCATCAAAATATTCACCAGGTTTGTCAACTAGCAGGGCTCTGCACGATGGTCAGATTGCTCACAATGGGTATCTTGCATCTGTTCCAGTATGGAGGTGATCCAGAACGCATTGTGGTGATCGGCCACAGCTCCGGAGCCCACTTGGTCATGAACGCACTGGCAGATCCGCAATACTTGACAGAGGCTGGCTTGGATGCTGCTACAACCCGGCGCATTGTGCGCGGCGTGGTTGGTGTCTCGGGTGTCTACAACATCGTGAGACTTGCAAATGCTCCGCTCTACGGATCGATGGTCGTGTCGCCTGTCTTCGGTGATGCCGTTCATGCGTGGCGTGAAGCATCCATTACGGCTGTTCTCACCAAGCAAGGATCCCAGTCACTGCTACTCCACATTCCGATGCTGCTCCTGAACGCTGAGGACGACTTCCACTTGGCTGACGATGCAAACGAACTCATCGCGTGGTTGCAGCATGCTGGTAGCGTAGCTCCTACTCATGTGTCAATTGCTGGTCGCAATCACTTCACCATTTTAGGCAACCTCACGGAGCAGGGCACGAAAGATGAGGCCATGCAGCACGTGGTGGCGTTCATGGAGAACTGCACATCCTAAGCTCGCAAGCCCAATCGTGACAATGGTGTGACGTAACGTGATATGATAAACAAGAGACCTTGGAAACGAAGCAACACATAAGCGATGGATATCATTGATGGAGTGGTCTGTGCATACAGGAATCGACCAGCTGCAGGTGTTGTCGCCTCAGACGGTCTTGCGATCCGTAAATGTGCGCATGATGCAGCCTGCGCCAGCCTTGGCTGCCAACTTGGAGTGCCAGTCGAGAATGGTCGAGCTGTGCGAGTGAAGTGCCAGCAGCTTGGACAGATACTTCATCAACACGTCCTCCTGGTCGACCGTGAGCGAGTCGATAACGCGCTGCATCTCGCCCTTGTTGCACGCCGCGATGGCCGTGAGAACGGTTTGCGTGTTGACGTCCTTGAGTTCTTCATTCTTCGAAAGCGTTGGCGGATCCTCCAGTGCCGCCTTCACTGCTTCTTCGTTCTTGCGCTGGGCCACCAGCGTCTTCACCTGCGAAACACGGGCCTGCACGCCCGCGGCCATCTGCGCCTCGTCCGCCATCGTGGCTTTGGTGATCAAATTGAGCTCCTGACGCAATAATTGGGGGTCACTCCGCTCAGTTTTCGATACGTATCAGTTTTAAGAGGGAAAATGGCGCAAGTACAGTGAGAGGGTCTATTACAGCGCCGTCAGTGGTATGTCAATGCCGCGCGATGGTCTGGAAGATGGCGTTGAGATGCAGCAGCTTGGCGGCGGCGTTGCTGGGATGCAGCTTCATCAGCTGCTGCGCTGTCTCGTGCGCCAAGTTCCATTGCGACAGCTTCGCCGCGCAGGTACCCAGCCCCGTGAGCGCATCCACCATCTGCGGTTTGCGCTCCAACGCTCGCTGGAAGTGCTCCACGGCGTGATCCAAGTTCCCTGCGTCAACGGCAATGTCAGTGCGTTTGTACGACGTCAAGTGATGTGATCGAATATATTGTAGTACCTCTGCGAAGCTCGACCATGCCGAGCTTGCTCCACGCGTACGAGAACTCGGGGAAGATGTTGGTCACTTCGTCCAGCAGCATGCGCGCGTCGTCGAGGTTTCCTTCGGCGGTGAGCTCGTTGGCGCGGCGCACCAGCGCCTCTGCGTCTTCGCCAAACTCGCTCATCCATCGACCCTCCAGCGCCGACAGAGCAAACTGGATCACCGTTGCGTCGTTGGTGCGCAGGAAGGCAATCAGTTGTGCTTCGTCCGCCAGCTGCACTTGCAAGATAGAAGGCACGCTCAACGGTTGCGCAGCGGCTTCGGTGGCTTCGCGGATGACGCGTTGAGCAGTCATGTCTTGCGGGTATTGCTGCGCCAGCGCGAGCGATGGCATGTGGTTGCCATCGGCAAAGCCATCGAAGTACAGCAGCAGCGATGGGTGGGAAACGGGCTGTGTTCACGCAGGAATTGGTTGAGTCTTCCCTGACAAATTATGTCCGTGGCGTGCATGTTACCTTTGGGTCGGCAACGAGCTCCAACTCGCTTTCTTGGAAGCGATGCAACCGCTCGCGGCTGTAGACATTAAGTTTTGTGAGAGCGTGTTGTAGCGACTACCGTAAGCGGAGGCCTTACATGTACTTCTTTGTGTCGAGGAGCAAGTCATAAACGATCGCAGGCGCTTCCGACTCATCCGACTGCTTCACTTCCCATCCACAAACAACACCGACACCCAGCTCATCTGAGCGCACAACGTCACCAACATGGAACTTCATGCCTTCGACACGCTCCTAAAGGTCGACCACACAACGACAACCCAATCAACGTTCGTATCCCATGATCAACGTAACACCGAACTCACTTACGCGCGCTTCAAAGGCGCGGCGCTTCCTCATGTTCGAAATCATCGACACGTGCTCGTCCAGCTCGCGAAGCGCAGAAAAAGCTGTGCATTTCGTCAATCAGGAATCGGTCGCATTGTCACGGTTGGATTGGTCACGCACCTGCATCGATGCGATCGTCGAGCGCCTTGCGATTCGCCTGATCGATGGGTTGGTCAAACTGCGTGCGCACCAAGATTGCCGCCAACCCAAGCTGCTTGTGCCCATGTGGCTGCACTGCAGCAACATCTTCAAGACGATCCTCAAATTTACGCGAGCGCTGCCAGTCGGCGCCAACGCCATCATACGCATTCACAGCTCCCGATCGCAGCGCCGAGTACAACGTCTGGCCAGCAGCAATGTCCAGCTCCACCTGTCGTGCCCAGCGCAGCAAGCATCTGCATCATAGAAGCAATCCCATTCGCAGCACAACACCGTAATTTCAAAGTCAGTCCTGCGCGCTATCGTATCGCATTTTTAGATGGGCACAACGAACGCACCGATAAAGCGTCGTGATGACTCGCGACGAGCTCACCATGCTGACGTCGTTCGAGTTCTGGAGGTGTGGACTTGGACACACCACCCAGTCCCGCTCAAGGCTGGAATGTGGGTGATCCCTGATCAACTCCAGTTGGGTGATTGGGTGATTTCTCCCATCAAGCACCAAGATCAGAAGGAAGCAGCAGCAGCGGACGGCGACGATGGAGGGCGAGTTGGAAGCGTTTGACGTGGAGGCGTATGCGGCGCGCCACAGCGGCCGCGCCCGCATTGAGCGCCTGATGTTCATCGCCAAGAAGTGCGGCCACCTGCGCAACGACGCGTACAAAGTGCTGCTGCGCGACCTCAAGAGCGGCCTCAACATGACGCTGTACGCCGAGATCGCCGAGGCCGCCAGCGAGACGATGCCCGAGCTGGCCGTGGTGGACCAGCCGCACGTGGAAAACATCAAGCGGAGCGCTGCGCAGCAGCACGAGCGGCTCGAGCAGGAGCTCAACTCGTACAAGTCGAGCATGATCAAAGAGAGCATCCGCGTGAGTGGCGGCGCTGCTAGGGCGTTTGTGATTGAGCGACTGACTGAATGCGCATGCGTGCTGGTGGAGACAGATGGGACACAACGACCTGGGCGAGTTCTACTACCAGATCGGCGACTTGGCGTCGGCGCTCAAGAGCTTTGCGCAGGCGCGTGACTACTGCACGACCGACAAGCACATTGTCGAGATGTGTCTGAACGTCATCAAGGTCTGTGAGTGGCAGGGTCTGCGCAATGTACATGTGTGTATGTGTGCTGAGACTGGTGGGTGTTGTTGTTGTTATGGATGGAATGAAGGTGGGCGTTCACATGCGCAACTTCGCGCACGTCACGAGCTATTTGGCCAAGCTGGAGCAGGTCGCTACTGCTCAGAATGACTCAATGTGAGGCTGTACTTGGTGACGATGATGATTTAGTCGTGGTTGTGTGCTGATTCAGTGCGATCTGGGATGGGTGTGCTCTGGCAGCCTCAAGTCCAAGATCGCTGCGGCGTTTGGTCTCGTGTCGTTGCACGAGCGACGCTATCATGTTGCGGCGCTCAAATTCATTGACTGCCAAGCGGACATTGGCTCGTCCTTTAACGAAGTACGTGGCTTGAGTCCAACACCCACCGGCGTATGATATACTGACGCTGAGCTGCACCAGGTGCTCGCTGCCGAAGAAATCGCGTTGTACGGCGGTATTTGCGCGCTGGCATCCTTTGATCGCGCAGAATTGAAGGAAAAGGTTCGAGTCTTTGGCTGCACGCGAGTTTCTGCATCAGCCTTACGCATGGGTTCTGGACAGGTCATTGATAACCCATCATTCAAGGCATTCCTTGAGCTGGTGCCGTGGTTGCGAGAGCTGATCAGCGACTTCTTCTCTAGCAAGTATGCTGCGTGCCTCAAGACGCTGGCACGCATGAAGGTACAAGCTGGCTCTTGATTGCCTTCATTCCGGTTGCCGTGATGTTCACCGTGGTTGACGTGATTCCAGGCCGAACTGTTGCTGGATGTGTACTTGTCCGATCACGTTGAAGCGCTGTGCACCGAGATTCGTCACCGCGCCATTATCCAGTATTTCTATCCGTACCTGTCCGTCGATCTCAATCAAATGGCGCGCGCCTTCAACACAGAGACTGCAGTGCTCGAGAAGGAAGTGTGCAATCTCATTCGCACCGGCAAAATTGCGGCACGCATTGACAGCTACCAAAAGGTGCCTTCAAACAATGCGTGATGCGATTGAGACATTGCTCGCAGATTCACTGACATCGCTTCGTTGCTGCTGCGGTCGCAGATTCTCTACGCTTACCAGCCAAACAAGCGCAACGCCACGTACAAGCGTGCCCTTGAAGTTGGACGCAAGTACGCCGTGGAATCCCGCAACTTGCTGCTGCGGATGAACCTGGTCAAGACCAACACGGTTATCCGCGAGTGAAGTGCAGTAGTGAGCGATGAGAATGACTGGGTGAATCATTAAACTCGTAATGACAGGAGGTCGTTCGATCTCTCTGATGCACACCGCGTCGTGGTACATGCGAAAAATAGCGGCAACTGGAGGCGACGCCTGCGTACTCGGTCGACCGTTGGCTGCTCGAGCAGTGCGCGGAACGAGACGCAGCACCACAAAGCACGCGCAGTGACGCCGGCGGTGGCTAGCATGGAGTCCGAAGAAGAGGTCCCGCTTGAACCGCAGGAGGTGGAGCGTGATGCTGTCGAGGAGGGCGTCGATGCCGCTGCCAATGCCAATGGCAATGCCAATGTCGATCTCGACGTCGATGTCGATGTTGACGTCGAGGAAGAGATGAGTGAGGTGCTGGAAAAGATTCAAGCGGACCTCGGGACGCACAACTACGCCTCTCGCACCATCCTGGAGCATATCTGCGCGCGCTTGGAGCAACTGGAGGCGTCCATCCAGAAGCTGCATGCTGAGCAGGTTGAGATCAAAGAGGCTGCGCGTGAGCATCGTGAGGAAATTCGCGACGTACAGGAAAACGTCGTCACGATGTCAACGCAGCTGTATGCGTACAAATCCGCGATGGATCAATTCCACGACGAAATTCAAAACCAACAGGGCAGTATCTCGTTCCTTTCGACGTCGTTGGCGGAAGAGCACGATCGAATGTCAACGGTGAATGAGGTTGGTGATCGCCCGGTAGTGACGCATTATCTGCTGCTCAATCACTGACAATTGCAAACTGTGGTTTTGACAGAAAGTTGAGAATCACCGCGAAGACTTTGAGCAGAAGTTCCAGGAACTGACGACGAAGCTAGACGACATCCCGAAGCAAATTGCAGCTCTCCAAGCCGCGCCGCCACGCAAGACGGAGGAAAAAATCAACCTAGGTCGTCACTTGGACCGCCTAGAGCTGATGCGCAATGGCAACCGGCCCCAAGCGTACACGGACCTAGATCCCTTCACAATTCCAGAAGACATGAAAGAAAAAATCGAGGAGAAGATCCGGCAACGCGAGCAATCGAAAGCCGAAGCGGCGGAGCTCGCCGCCGCCGAATTAGCCGAGGCGTACAAGCGGCTGCAACAGCTGTCTGGGCAGGCACCACGAATCGTGGAACTCAAGCTGCAGATGGAACAGTGTCAAGACGAGCTCAAGCGCGCTTTTGAGCTCATTCGAACCTCCAACTTGCAGCTGTACAGCGCGTGCGAGACCAAAGTGGACAGAGGAGACATGGGGAGCGTCTTGCGCGAGTTGAAGTTTTTGCGAGGGCGTGTCAAGGACCTAGAGGCAGGAAACGCTGTGCACCGACTGCTACGGCTGCAACAGTTCAAAGACGACCAGCTTGACTGGACCCATGCACGCGGTCGCAGCACCAACGGCAACAGCAAGATCTCCGCTGATGGGGCCAACAACGACAGCAACGGCGAACATGCGGAAAACAATTCCAATGCAAACAGCTCTGAAGGAGGTGGGAGCGACACCAAAGACAGCAGCAGTAAAGAAAACTACTCTGCTTCTAGTTTCATCAAGAGCGAACTTGCCATTAAGGGAAAAGCTACTCCAGAGCGCCAACCTACGGCAGGTACGAGAGCGTCGACAGCAAGGCAGCCAAGCACACAGGCAAGCAGCAGTCGCGTGTCAGCAGTGACGGTGACGAGCGCCGACAAATTCTTCCACAAGCCTCCTCCGTCCAAGCAATCACCACTGCAGCTCACCGCAGCTCAGATTCCTGAGCTGCGAGTGTCGTTGCTGGAGCTGTCGCGCAATCTCAACCTCTTCCGGCACCAGTGGCGCAAGAAACACCCAATGGGCCTCAATCCAGTGATCAAAGCACATATGGATAAGATCGTCGCAATGATCAGTGACGCGTACTCAGCAACCGCGGAAGAACCTGTGGATCTGCCGAACGCGTCGCGAAACATTGAGCGAGTCGCGCGCATTCTTGCTTCCGAGTTTTCGATGCAAATCCTTTATCTGATGGGTGGCAACGTCGACGAGAAGTTGCGGTCGTCGTTAGCTAGCACAGAGACAGCTCAAGCTATCACCAAGTACTCGAACGCCTTCACAGAGCTCATGGGCAACAGTGGCGCCGGTTCAACCAAGACTGGTGCCGCTGACACCGATGGGAACGGTGCAGTCTCGGAATGGGCAGCCTCAGAGATCCGCAGTGTCGAAAAGCTCACGCTTGAAGTCGGTGAACTCGTCAAGAACCAACAGCGACTGGAAGCGACACTGGCCGAAATGGTGGCCAACCGTGGTGCTGGTGTCGTCCAGATGCAGCCTCGAGAGCACCCACCGGGGGAGGAGCAGCAACAATCAGGACCCGAAAGTCCCAATCAAACACAATCCAGCTCAGCAGTTCCATCAACACAACCAGCGCGATCACCGAATGCGTTGAAAGACGACGTGGATGAGCTCAAGGAACAACTCGCAGTGCTGCGGAAGCAGTGCGTGTCGGAGGAGACATTGGCCGAGATTCTGAAGCACTTGGAGCAATGGAAACGAGAGAAAGATCGCGCGTTGGCAGCACTCGGCCAAACTGGGTTTGGCAATGGCCAGCGATGGATGACAGGTGCGCCGTCGCCGCTGCGTCGCTCGCAGTCGGGCGACTTCGAGGCTATGGTAGCCGTCGGATCGCTCGAGGAACGACCCAAGCCGCAGACCAAGCTGGACCCGCTGCACATCCATCGCATCAGCGGCGAAGTGCGCCCATCGAGGCGAGGGAGCGCACTGAGCAAGATGCAGGCCCGGGCGCAGGCCATGCGACCGCAGAGCTATACACTGCCTTCTGATGAAGCCCAACAGCACCAGCAGCCACCGCCAGCGCTGTCGCCAGTGCTGCATCCATCGCAGTACGAAGCACGAGCGGATGGAATAGAATGGAAGCCAGCGACAACCACGTCGACCAACGGCGCTGTTGAGCGCGTTCGCATTGCGATCCCAAGCAATCCGCATCGGATACCAAGCGACAACGGCGCGGACGAGACTGCAAGCGCACAGTTCAGTCTGCCGCGCGGCGGTAGACACGGCAGTAAGCGCAACAATCCATAGCTCGTGACATGGTCTTCTATCAACACTATTACCTATTAACCCACGCAGCCGCCCCGCGCCCCACTCGGGCGGTGCAGAGCGCTACATCAGCACGACACGACACACGACAAGTCTCGCTTCACGCACGTTTGCAGAAGTGACGCACACACTGCCTTACGGCAGTGGCTCGGACGCATCGCCCACGCGTTTCAGATGCAGGTACGCGTCCGTGCCGTAGCCTTCCATCGAGATCACTTGCAGGTCGCCGCCGAAATACCGTGCAAACAGCCGGCTGATCGGCAGGCCGTAGCCTAGGCCAGCGAGAGGCGAGTCGCCACCGAAGTCGTTCGGTGCTTCCAGACGCTCAAACGCTTCCGAGTCCGCCGTCGTGTACAGGTACGACCATATGCGAGGGATGGACGAGCGCGGGATGCCGCCGCCTTCGTCCGAGATCTTGATCGACACGTCTTCGTTGTCTTCGCCGTCTGCGATGATAATCTTGATCGGTGGCATCTCGTTGTCCACGCCGTGGAACTCGACGACCGCACGCAGTGAATTCTGGAGTAGCAAGACACAAGCGCGTTAGTGATCACGTCAAATACCACGCATAGAGAGATCGCTGCTATGGTCGCTTACCTTGATGACCTCGAACAGCATGTGATGCAGATGACTGGGCACAAACGGCATCGAGAAGTCTGTGTGTCCGTGCAGCTCCACTTCTGGTGCGTCGCCGTACTGGCGGATGCACATGTGTCGAGCCGTGTCAATGGCCGCCAATGCGATCTCGGCGGGCGACGTGGTCTCGCAGATGCAGCCGACCCAACCTTCTTCTTCTTCGTGCAGCGCAATGTGTTGGCTCATGAGCATTCGGATGCCAATGCGGGACATGTAGAACGCGTCCAGGAAGGAATGCAGGTCAGCCAAGTCCGCAAACTCAGCCGAGCGCAAGTACCGCTCGCCAAGATCCTTGCGCATGTTGCCGCCATCCGACTTGGCGCTGAATGACCGAAACAGCTCCAGCTTGAGCTCGTGCACGCCCTTGGCCATCGTGTACAGCGTGGCGTTGTGGCGGTTCTTGATCGACTCAATGAGCGTGCGGAAGCGCAGCTCGTCCTGCAGCGTCTCGATCTTGGGGAAATGCAGCAGCTCTTCCACCGAGTGGATGTACCAGTCGCGCACCAGTTGCACCGACGGCATGTCGCTCAGCCCATGCGGCAGGTCCTGCAAGTTCTTGACACGGTGTGCGTAGCGCACTGGCAGCTCGTGATGCAGGAAGCGCGCCGACTGGATGAGCTTCTTGGGCGTGATGTTGGTGCCAAACGCCAGCAGGTCCTGCAGCGACACGCCCGTTTGCGGCCGTTGCGCCAGCTCGCGGATGAGCTTGCGCGTCGCCGCGCTGTCGCCGCTGCCGTAGCTGCTGCCGAAGCTGCGCGTGGGCCGCGCGGTGGCCATGGCCAGCCGCCGCATCATCGCAGGGCTGTGGATCCTCGACATTGCTTCCTCTCTGTCGGTGCGTCTCTGGCTTGGCGGCCGTCGTGCGCGTCGTCGACTGAGCGCTCGATCTTGGGTTGTCTCTTCACGTCCGGCGCCGCGCTGTGTGACCGACGAGGTTACGAAAAAACCTCGGCGACCCCACGTTCAACCTCAAAATCGAGGTGGATTCCGAAAAGCAGCCACGCAGCGCCCGCACCACAAGAAGTCGTCGCGAAAGGATGCTCGAGACCCGACGTCGCCAGCTCAACAGCGCGCTGTTGCTCAACCTGGTGCGTGGATGAATGGATGGATGGATGGATGCGGTGGCTGGGGTGCCTGAGTGCCTGGCTGACGTGTTGTGTCGTGGTGTGGTGGTGCTTCTTCTTCTCTTCCTTCGGGGCCATGGTGGTGGCGGTGCCACGGTGGCGGTGGCGATGCAGGTGTTGTCGGCGGCGCTGTTCATCACCACGTTGTTTCTGCTCGAGACGCCGTATGTTGGCTTCAATGCGTTTTGCACAGCCGGCGTGCACATCGCCTACGCCTTCGCCGCCATTGTGACCTTGAACAAGACGCCGTCTGCGTTCTCGGTGCGTGCTGTGACGGCAGTTGGCGGCCCTGTGGTGACTCACATGTGGCTTTGTTTGTGGCATGGCGCATCGCTGCTGTTGCTTGGTGGACAGATTGGCGTGCTTGTTGGTGCTTCGCCCTTGGTGCTCGTGCTCTCCTTCGAAGGCGCGCTTTACTGGGTGAGACGGCGACGGCTGCCTGGCCATGCAGAGGACTGGACGTCCGAGTGACCGCCTCACTGACCGGTCAACCTCTCTGTCTCTCTGTGTCTGCCTCACAGGGCTTGATCGCCGCAGACAATGGCGTCCGCGAGGCTGCCAGCATCGCTGCGTGCTTGCTGCACGTTATGATCTTCTGTATCCAGCTGGGCGTCACGTGGGTGATCATCAAGTCGAAGGAAGACGTCATCGACACGTACGCAGGTACGCTGTCTTTCGATCGCACTGCGTGGGGTTCATCGTGATGCGCTGGGTCCGTACACATCTCACCTGGTTGTTGCTCTTGTCGACAGCGTATGAATTCATTCCCGACAGCGGATATGGAGACCGCTTGTCGCTTTCCTCGCCGGCTGCGCCTGGAAACTACCACACCGCGGCCCCGACAGCAGACATCTGAGGCCTCGTTGTTGGCCCACAGTCCATGGCCGTGGTGGAGCTCGTCGTGTGTCGGTCCGCGTTGTTATTGCTGTGTGTTTGCGGCTCGCTTGTCTCTCGCTGAAAGATATGTCCACACCGCTGAATAGTTCCCATCCTGCCGTCCCGATAGATTCGATCGCGGTGGTGTTAATGATGAGATGTCGTTGAGCAAATCCTGTCTGTTGCTTCGTTTCGTTTCCCTCGGTCAGCCCACGCCGTGCGTTCGCTCAACAGACGCTACGAGATCTTGCGCAGCACCTGCAGGCCTTCAGGCATCTTGTCGACCTCCATGAACTCGCCGCTGGCGATCAGGTCCTCCCCGGCATTCTCTACCATTACTTGTGACAGATGCACGCTCACAGACAGGTACGGCGTCAGTCCTCGCGCGATTGCGGCCTTTTCACGGGGTGTCAGCTTGTCGTGATCGTGCACATTGCTCGGGTGGATGTCTAGCGTGGCATCGAAGCCCGTGGTTTGTTGGAGCTTGGACAGGTCCAAGTGGCAGTAGTACTCACCGCCCTTGGCGTGCGACCGCGTGGACGCGTACATGTCATTGCGCAAGTGCAGCTGCACGACCGGGCTAGCATGGAGGTGCTTGGACAGCATCTCGGCCGTGCCCAACAAGAAAAACTTGTGCGTGCACGTGAAGTTGACTTGGCCAGCTTGGGCGTTCGGTAGTAGCGACGCTGCGAGTGAGATGCTGGACGACGACGACGACGACGCCAGCAATGCGGAGCTGCTGCCGACAGTACGCTCAATCGCGGAGCGCTTCTGGTTGAACAGCGTGTAATGGCACTCCCAGCGACAGAACGAGTGCTGCCGCGAGTGCAGCGAGTACGCCTGGTTGAGCAGCACGATTAGCGACCACAGGCGCTTGCTGCTGCTGCTACGAGGTGAGAACATGGACAGCGAGCCGTGCGCTCCCGGCAAATGCACGGTCTTGGATTGCAGCGTTGTGCGCTGCACTTCGAAGCGTGTCGGAGCCCGGGGCGACTGGAGCAGTCCTTGTTTCAGCTCCACAATGGTCGTCGCAATTGGTTTCACTGGAGACTGGCCATCAGGACGAGCGCCATGGTCTCCACGATCCATCAGCGCCTCAAGGCGATCGCTGCTACGCGTTGCTGGTCTCGCGCTTTGCGGTCGCAGACGACGTCGCTCTGTCAGTTGCTCTCGGAACGCTTCGTCTGCTTGGAACTGCTGGTCCGAGTTGGCCAGATCGATCATGAGCTCCAGCTCTTCGTCCATCTCTTCGTTCTCGCTCATGAGCGACGTGTGTGAGTGCATGAGTGCCGCAGTCGGTCGTGGCATGTGTCGAGAAGAAGTCTCGCGAGTCGTTGCTCGTCGGTGTTTGCCTGGAGAGAGCGAAGACCGCTTGGTAAGCTTGCCGTCCTTGTCCCGTCGATTGTGATGGAACGATACTCGCAAGCAGTCCATCCACTCGGGCGACAACGCATCGCCTGTAGTGTACGAATCGTCTGGGATGTACACACCATTGTAGGCCCGCAAGCGATATTGCGAGGTCAAGAGCTTGGAGTCGACGTAGCGCAGGCGTTCCAGACCGATGTTGCCCTTGAGGTTGAACAGCTCGCCCGTGAGCGCCATGCACGCGTAGAAATCGATCTTGGTAACGTAGGCGCTTCGGAATTGGGACATCCGAATCTTTGTGGACCCGAGCAAGATGCTGTGGTTTGGCTGCCGCATTTCCGTCAACATCTCCGACATGTCGGCTCCAGGCGGCTTCAGTGCTGTCCGGCGCGAACGAGTCTTGCGCTTAACAGCTGACGGGTCCTGCAGCGGTGGCTCGGTCGCGCGAATGAACTGCACGAGAATACTGTTGTCTTCGTTCAGGAACGGTGTGATGCCGCTGGTGTCCTTGAGCTTCGACTGAAGCGGCGTGCGTGGTGAGAAGAAGTGCATCGTGCGGATCAGGTTCAGTGGTAACCAGTAGCACTTTTCTCGCAACGAGCCGTCGGCACCGTCGGCGTCAGTGCCATCACCATCAGTGTCGTCTTCAGCGACACTGCTGGTGCTGGTCTTGCGCCGCACACCACGGGTGGGCTGCGTTGTTGCCGGCAGAATGTCTTCAGGGTTGATCTTGACGCACTCGGTGTATCCGAGAGCTGTGATCCGCAGGTACAAGCGTGACGTCACGGCCTTGTACGTCTTGTGCTTGCCTGTGCCAGTCTGCAACACGTCGAAGTGTGCTTTCTCGGCGTCGTAAAGGTCTTTGGGGATGTCATAAATCGCGTTGAGCACAAGCATCAAGCGGCAAAGCGTCAGTTGTGGTGGCAAGACCGTCGTTGTGGTCATTGGGTCAAGCACGTAAGTGCGATCCTGAATGCGGCTAAGACCTTCCGCCGCAGTCTTGCTGTTGGGGATGCCCAGTGCCAGGGAGAACTTGGTCTCCATCCGTTGAAGCTGCTGGTCTCGTTCATAAATGGCGTAGCAGTAACCACAGACACTCCAAGACTCGTACGCCAGCGACGCATCGGGCGTCTCGCGAGCCAATGCCGCCGTCAAGAACGAGTACGATTTCTCTGGAGGCAGTCGCGACCTGATCCGGAGCAACGTCTCGTTGATCATCTTGAGCGTCATCTTGTACGACAGCTCGCTCTTTGGATACGCGGCCAGGCAGCACTTGCACTGCGCCGTTTTGTGGATGTGGCGCGCCGCTACGAGCTGGCCGTGATGACCAGGTATGTGGTCGTTTGATTCGTCTTCCGAGTCTGTTCCTTCCTCGATCACGTGCGAATCGCGGTAGCTCAAGAAAAGTTGCCGCATCTTGAGCGGCAAAGTAAACAGTCGATCTGGATGATTAGGCCGAGTCTTGACGCGGAAGGCCTTGACCTGCAGCAGCCACCAGCGTCCGCTGCTGTCTTTGACGTAGTCACAGGCCAACGTCTGCAGCTGCATGTGCATGCGATGTTCCAGGAACTTGACGAGGCGCACGTTGAGGTCGGCCACGGCCGTGCAGCCTTTCTCCGTCAGCTTGACAAACGTGCACGCCTTGTCGAGCTGCACCGTCGTGCATAATCGATTGACGAGCGCTACTGCGACCGCCGCAGGTGTTGCGTTCGTTGTCGCGGTCGATGCCGCTGCAGGAGCCGTGGGCGACGTCGGGTTTGAGGATGACGCAGGAGCTGCATTGTTGCTGTTGCCCGTGCTGCCTGCACCTTCATTTGCATTCACACCGCCGGTAGTTGGTGTGGTGCTGGCTGATGGTGGTGGCACGACGGGATCCTGGAATGGCGTGACGTTGTTGATCATCCAGCCATGGCATGGCTTGCCGGCCTCGTACACACAGCGCACGACGAACGCTTTGGAGCCGTTCGGTTTGATGAAGCGTTGGATGGCGAAAGCTTTGCGCGCTGACAGCACATTACTCAAGAACGTCTTGAGCTCACCAGCCGTGAGGATCCGCAGCAGGTTGCCCTGGTACGTGAACGCGCCCTCAGGTTGCTTCGCGCGCTTGTCAGTCGCCACGATCGGTTCCTTGCAGACGACAACGGGCTCACTGTCGGGAAACGCAGCACTGAACCTATCGAGGATGTTCTTGTCACTGAAGTCGGTCATGCGCTGCACGTGGCCGTCTTTGTCTGTGTAGATCCACACGGCCTGGCCGGTCTCGCCGTACACGATCGTGTCCGGCACCCACATGCGCAGCCCCGTGGGTTTCTTGGCGGAGCCACCGCCGCCACTGGCGCCCCGGCCGCCGTCCATTGCAGCCTCGGCCGCTGTTTCGGCCGCCACCATCGTCTGGTCCTCTTTTGCAGACTGTTGTGGCGCTGGTGCTGGGACTGACGCCACTGGCGGCGGAGCTGACATATTGGTGGCCCCCGTGGTGGTGGCGGCGTTGGTCGCTGCGGATGGCGCATTGGCGTGCTTGGCCTCCTTGGCTGCCAGGAACGTGTAGAAGTGAATGCCTGGCATGACGCTCGACGAATATGCAAACGCTGTGGTGGGATCTGTGAACGACACGACGGCTGCTTCGTTGCGGTAGCGCGACACACTGCGGTCGCACTCAGGCTCTTCACGTCGGTGGAATGACTTGCTGCAACGGCGCATAACAGCACACAAGGTCAGTTCACACGAGTTCCCCTTTGACGCATGTCTGTACTTGCCTGCTAGCAAAGCCTGCGCGCGAGTGCATGTGCGCCAGCTCCCCCGGCGTTTTGTCGGCATTTGAGAGCGCGTTCTGGAGCTTTTGCTGCACGAGACTCGTTCTTGCGCTGCTTGGACGGCGAGCCGGTGGCAGTCCCGGGCCGTTGGACGTGCTGGTTGAACCACGCCGTGGGGTAGTGAAGCGCCCCGAGTCAGCGTGCGCGTCGGCCGCGTCCCTGTCGAGATGGCTCCGGCCTTCTTCATGGCTGCGAGCGGACATTGCGCGGTGCCCACCTCGCCATCGTGCGCGCTCGCACCGAGCCAAACGTCAAGCGACGGCGGCGAAACGCCACGACGGCGGTCGATGGTCTCGGTCCTGGACAGGAGCAGCAGCAGCAGGCGTGCCACTATTCACTGCGGTTGGCTGGCCGTGCAACAAAAGACGCACGATGGCGCCCAAAATACTGCGTGGACGAATGCGGACATCGCCGGTCAGTCGTGCGTGACGCTCAGGTGCGAGCTCCTGACATACACAGGAGCAGGGGCAGCGTTCGCTTGATGCGCATCTCTGGGCAATGCAAGCAAAGCGGAGCGGCGCACATGACACCACCAAGACGACGGTCACAGCGCTTCTGCAGCGCCAGGCCACAGGATTGCGTGAAAACTCGCGCTCGTATGCCTTCAGCAGCACGGTCGCGGTGAGTAAGCAGGTCGCGTGTTGCAGCAAGCAGCAATCGCTTAATGGTGTGTGTGCTTGGAGCAGAATCGATTTTTCTCCGACAATTCTCTCACAAGGCAGCAACGGCTAGTGGAGTGCACGAAGCGCAGGCAGGCACGAGCACGCGAGAAAGCGCAAGTGCAGGTATATCGTGTGGTAGATGGCTGTGATTGCGATCGTAGCGCTGACAGACTGTCGTGTGTGATGTGAGTTAGGAGCAACGAGTAGGCTTGCTCCAGCAACAATATGAGCATGCGATGCGAATGCGATCGCTTCGCGAAGGACGAGATGTCGCTCGAATGGAGCGCAAGCTCCAGCACGTTGCGGCGTCGTACATTCAATATGTCTGGCGCAAGCACCAACACGTTCAAGCGGTGGCTGCGCGACGTCAACGGGCAGCCGGTGTCATCGCCCGCTTCGTCCGGAAGCACACACGTCATCGCCAGCTTCGACGACATCAAGCGTCATTTCGGATCCAGCGGCGATGGCGTGCTCATGCTGCCCAGCAACGCATCCGCAAGAGTTTGACGATACTGCGGTCGTTCCTGGGCCTGTGGTACCGCCGCCGCACGTTTGCACGCTCAGTCCGTGCTCTCAAGATCCAACGCAGCTTTCGCTCCCATCGTACTGCACGACAAGTCAAGGCCGCGGAGACAATCCAGCGTGGGTGGCGACTGCTGCGAACACGGAAGAAACTCTCCCACTGCTATCACATCCGGCGCCACCAGCACCGACTGAAATGGATGCACCATTGCGCGCGCATGCTGCAACGACGCATGGGGATCTATACGCTGTACCGGCGTCTGATTCGTGAGCCCGAGTTTGCGCGATTCGAGGTGATCATGGCTCAGCCATTGACGACATCGACGACAGGACCTGGCGACATCAGTCGACTGAAGGACGAGCTCAAGGAATGCACAGCAGATAGCAAGCGAATACGCCAGGCAGAGACAGACATGAGCGCCCAAGTATCAAAGCTCGAGGAAGCCGTCGAAGAGGCGAAGCGCAAGCTCAAGGACGAGCAAGAGCGGTTCGCGCGCGTGCACTCGGTGGAAGCGCATCGACGCCAGAAAGAAGACGCGTCGAAGCGCGAGCGGATGGCAGAGCTTGAAGCGAAGACGCGCAAGGACATTCGTATGGAGCTGGAGAAGGAATTCGAGCAATCACGCCGCGAAATGCTCCGCGAGCGAACATCCATGGCGGCGTCGTCATCGTCGTCGTCCTTGCCGTCTGGATCTCGCTTTGACTCGGCCTCTCACAAGTCACAGATTGTTGACACAAGGGTTGAATTAACAATATGACATGCCGTGAGTGGGTTGTTGGAGCGACGTCGCGATGAGCAAATGGGATGTGATGGACGTGTGCATGCGCATTGGCGCTGCAGCCAGCCCAGCAGTACTGATGGCGCACTGCACCGATCTGCACATTGGTACGAGTGCGCATCAAACGCCGGCTATTAGAATGCTGTCTAACGCACGCATGTGGATGATGCCCACAGCCCTCCGTAATGTCAACCGCAAGTCCGTTTTCCTCGAAGATGCGTGCTCGTGCGTGCTGCGAAGACTGAGCAAGCTGCATATGCACGTTGGTGACGAGGAAGAAGAAGACGATGAAGAAGGCAGCGACAGTGGTGATGGAGATAACAGCACAGGGATGGCGAAATTGCAGGCAAACGGCTGCGAGTTTGTTCGGCCATTGATCGATGAGCTAGTGGACGAGAATCAGATCGAGACAGATGAGATTCGCAAACAGGTGCGTAGGATCCATGTGTTGTTGTTGGTGGATCTAATCTGACGGTTCAAGCCATGAAATCGACAACAGCGAGGAGTTTTGCTGGCGTTCATCCTGGAACTGCTGAGCCTCTGCGAAGGGGACAACTCGGAGCTTCTCGACATGGCTATGGCATGTGGTGTTGATAGCCACGTACTTCTTGCGGTCCCACGCTGTCGAGAAGTATATTCAGTGGCGACTGCAGTCCTGATTCCTGAGTGTGACGAGGACGAGGACGATGAGATGGAGGCGTTGGAAGACAGTATGCACGAGGATCCCATTGATGACGAGCAGCTGGAAGCAGAAGATCGCTCATGGATCCTGCATCGTGTTGCGGCTCCGTTTGGATTGTCGAAGTGGACGAAGTTTGTCGTGGGAACTGATGACAGCTCCGCATTTCCGATTTGGTCGACACCTGGCTTACATCGGCTACTTGTCCACCACCTTCTCACTGCAGCATCTTTCCCCATGCTTTCACCGAGTTCCGTTTTGTTCTTGGGGACTCCGATTGTGAATGAGGCGCTGAGTGCAGACAAATCTGAGGTACGCTGTTCCACCGTTTCTACTGATAGCCATTGTTGAACTCCTGCATTTCATTTCCTCAGGTTCGAGAGCTGGGAGTGTCTATGCTGAGAAAACTTACTGCAGGATGCGATTCGGATAGCTTGACGTACGATCCATTCGTTCATGAGGATAGCACTAACCTGAAGACATTCTCTGATTCTTGTGATGGTAATGGCGGATGAAGAATGTACGACGGGAGGATCCCACTGACCAATTCATTTCCTCTGACAGAGCTCAATCGGAGAGACTGGATAGGGCCAACAATCCAGCTGCTGACAAATGCAATGGTTTCGTTTAACGATCCTCAAGCAAGAACAAACGCGTTCCATGTTCTTCGCATGTTTCTTGGAGTTCTGAAGCGTGCTGACAGGTGAGCTTCGGTCTATGATTGATTGCGGCGTATGCGGACTTATCTGTTTTGCAGATTCCACATCTTGGAGCGGATGGTACTCCAGTGTCCGTATGGCAACGTACAAGCAGTATTCGTGGACATTCTTCGAGCAGACTGCGTAGATGACTGGAATAACACGTCCACGTCAAGTCCTCAGTCACGTACGTGTCAGCAGCTCTGCTTGTCATTCTGATGGTGATTAACATAGATTCCGCAGCGTTTCAAACTTCGAGACTCGTGCAACTGATGATAAAGCTTACACAACAAGCTGTCGAACGTGACCTTGCTAATCATGCAACTACGCTCGCCAGTTGCTTCAGCGTGATCCGATTTTTGTGTCTCCGAGACAAAGTAAGTGAAAAAGACCTGTCGCCTCTTGAAGATATAGCTCTGATTCCGGTTGCAATGAATGAGCAGGCGAATCGATCAACGATCCATGACGTCGTTACTGCCGGTACAATTCGCAAAGTTCTTGAAAAACTACGAGCACGTCTGGCTCTTCATCACCAGTCACGCTCCCCATCCAGCGAAGACTCGCACCTGTGGGTGCTGGAAGCTGCATTTGACACTGTGGCTGATTTATTCAAACTGGGTGGGTAGTTTTAGTTTGATCAGGTCTTCTTGGAGGTTTTCCATTGTCGCCTGAGCTCGCATCAATAAAGGAGAGAGCACGACTTGCTTCGGAGACGTGATTTTATTGCCTTTTGAAGATTTGCTTGCCTTCCGAGTGGCAATTGGAGATGCTTCCGCGAGGACCGATCCTGGTGTAGTTGGATTGATTACTGATCCTGTTGGTATTTGATTCATCGACAGAGATGAACGCCGTCGGGACTTCAAAGGGGCCAAGAGATTTTGCATCTGTGTCGCGAGTACATCCGGTAAATTTTGGAGGGCCAAACTTGGAGTGAGCTGCACAACATTACGTGGTCAGATATTCACTGAGAGTGCACATGATGCAAATCGTTCTCACCAGGAGATCTCGTGCGGAATGGATACCACTAATCTGAAAGTGAGATTCGAACCGATGAACTACCCGAAACGCTTGTCGGACACGTTCCTGAACGATCGATCGCTGTGCGTCATGATCCTCACGCTCTTGCAAGCCAACCATTCGTTCCACAAAAAGATCAAAATTGAGAGGATCCATGCTGTCATCTGCCCCAGTCGTCGTGTCGTCACTGTCGTCGCACACAATAAACGCACTTTTGAACAGCAACTCGCTCACTGGTATGTCGACAGTTGTCAATGGAAGTCCGAGGACATCTCGTGACAGCTGCTGTTTCGTTTGTTCGGTCAGGTTAGGATCAACCGTTGATGATGCACTTTCTTCTGAATTCGTTTTCGATTGCGGTAGTGGCTCCAGCAAACGTGAACTTTTACTTTCTTGCAAACGTCGAGCCATGAAGTCAGCAAAAGCTGGGCTGATGTACAACTGCTGCCGGACGTTTTGGCGACTGGCATGAATGCATTGTTTGTGAAGGTCGGTAATGACGTCATAAATACTGTGAGCAAGAATGGCAGGAATGTCCCAAGATACGAGCTGCTGGATGCCCCTCACGTTGCTTAAGAGATCGTATGCTATGAAACACTTTTTCGATATCAGTTTCTGAACATGGGGTCGTACAGCTTCAGTAACAGCTTGCTCACGACGAATCTGAGCCAAGAAAGTACATCAGGAACTTCTTTGTGATAGTGATAACAACGGAGGTGGTACCTTCAGCAGTCCCGATGGTAGAGCCAAATATGACTCGAAGGGATCAGCGACGAAGTCTTCAGCCGCCACAAATGCTCCGTCGCCACCATCTGCTTCTGGGTCGAAACATCGAAGTCCGGCGACCAGAGCTAATCGACTGATCGCACCATTCATGCCTCCAGGAATCGTGTGAATCAAATCCGCAGTGACGAAAGTGTTCGTCGTTGTTGGAAGTAACATTGGTGGTCTGGAACGGAGCTTTGGCGCTGGTTTTGTAGCAGGCTGTTCCGATTTACCGTGATCTGGCGATTGCCGGCGGACCGGAGCGTTACCATCTCTGTTACTTTTTTTCATTGCAGCCCGAACTTTGCGCTCAGACTTCCAAGGGTTCCGCATCAATGGAGTGCGAGCTTGTAGCATTTTTTTCACTGAAGTGGTATTGTTAACGTCTTTCTTCTCTGCTCGTAATCCTCTCCTGCAATACAGCAATGGTAAGTTGCCTGTGTTTTAAAACGATGACAAAGCGCAAACATTACATGACTGGAATGATTTCTTCAAGATCAAAGCCTTCTGCCATCATGCTGCGGATGACTGTTGCTGGGAGACTCTCCGGGAATAACGGGCTGTCACTGGCTGACATATCCTTAATATCTTTGTACAATGAACTATCGAGCAGTGCTTCGGACATATCCGAGTCCAGAGACGACGGAAGTGAATCAACCGTGATCGAACTCAACTGTGACCCATTACTGTCGCTGTACTGTTGCTTCATGTCTTTCATTCCGCGGACTGAAGGCGATCTTAACGCTGTTGCTTTGAGCCATCCCTTCATAATCCATTAGTTTAGCTTGAGTCACAGAATCGTTCTTTCACTCACATGCATCATTCGATTTTCTTCATCGTGTTTGGACTTGACGACAGCATGTAAATAAGTTGAGGCACTTGACTCCTCGTCTGCTTGCTGATGCATGAAACGTCGATAATCTGCGTCGATGTGAAGCAGAAATCCCCATAGATCCCCATGAATCAAGAAATGCTCCATCAAATCTCTCAATCTTGGCGTCAACGAGCATCGAAGCCGCAAGCGTCGCAGAAACAGTCTGTCACGGAAACCTCTGTACATCCGCTGGATCAGAACAATTGCAGACTACACACGCGTGGTCAAACCCTGGCATCTGCGCATTCAAATGGATGCCCTCACCATGTGTCGCCTCTGCTCTTGTACTGTGGCTGCCCTATGCATCTCCTTTAACTTCGCAAATGCCCTTCTCACTGATATTCGTCCCCAAATAAACTTCAGTCTATCCGTCGCCTGAGATTTCCGTAGTTGTGCTTTTTCCTCGGCCTCCAACTTCATCTTTTCAGTACGCATGAGACGAAGAATGTGTATTCGGACAAAAAGTCTACGGAGCTTGCCAGCCGCAACTTTCCGTTTGCGGTTTTCTTGCACGCGCCGCATGAAATGCAGCTCCAACTTTCCCCGGTACATTCTATATACGCTTTGGATGACGACGGCGGCAGCGAACTCGGCGTCTTCTCGAAACGTGCGCCACAACTGTTTCCATCGTTGTTGACGGAGGAAGTCCCGAATAGTCCCTTGCACTCGGAACGCTGCGAACTCAAACACGTACTCACGGATAATCTGCGATCACCCGCCTCCAAGTTGATCAGTAATAGCACAATATTCCCTGTATTGCAGCTCACACCTTCAGATTGCGCTCTTCTGTGGCAATGGTGGTGTTGGTCAACTCGAGGCGCGAACGCAAGTCTGGGAGCAACCGCTCAGCCGGGACCAGCTGCTTCGTAGACGAGTCGAATACGTCTGAATCAATCTGCAGAGCTTCTTTCATTGCACGTTTGGACAGTCCACCATTTTTTCTAGCACATTATTTTGAACGTTAGTTGCCATTACCGTGGGGTGACCAGCTAAACCCAGCATGTACTTGATGTCATCCATTTTCTTCACCATCTCCTGTGCGTACACGTAATCCTGATTGAGCTTGCGTCGTAGCTTGCGCTGCTCGTCAAGCAATGCTAGTTTCTCCTGCTGAGTTTGTACCCAGCCAAGACGCAATTGGTGCATTCGATTGAAGAATTGACTTTTCTCGTCCGTGCTGTCACATACAAAATCAACTTAGGATCAATCCACCACCGCCAATCTAGCCTTCACAGCCACCACTTACTTCCACGTCGGCTTGAGCAATCGGAAGGCACATCCAGAGTGCAGTTGTATCTTTTCGTAGCGGAGTTCCAGCATGTATTCGTCGTACTTGAGGCATTTCCGCAGTTCCTTGCGGTTTTTGCGGGCATTGAGGCGGCAATGCAGGCACTCCCCGCAGGCGTATGCCAGCGCGTCTTCGCTGTCAGCTTTCTTGCCCATCTCGCACGTGCACGGGCGCCCCTTGGGGCACCCGCACGCCTGCATGTTGCCATTCGACTCGTCTGGCATCGCGCTTCCGCGCTTTCCGCGCTTGTCGTCGACCAACTTCAACTCCTCAAAGCGCGCTGGTTCAACATCATCACGTGCGGTGGTTACTGTACCACAGAACTGGTACAGTAACTGTACCCCCATGGTCACTGGAGTGAGCTCAGCATGAAATTCCGCCTTATCACATGTCGCAGCTGGGGTGTGCCAATCACCCATCGCCAACCCAGATTTTTTGGACCGCTGTGCACCCGAGAAATAGCCGTGACGAAGGCGACGCCGACGCTCGACACGATGGTGGAGTGGCGGCGCGTGGCGTCCAGTGCCACAACGCCATTGGCCTCGATTGTGCCGGACATGGAGGACTCGAGTATGTGGCTGGAGCTGCAGGACGCGCTGGAAAGCGTGTGGCGCAAGATCCAGCTTTTCTCGGTGGCACTGCTGCACTTGCTGTTCTCGAGCGACAAGCGCTGGGTGCAGGAAAAGGCTCTGGAAGAAGAAGAGCAGCAGCAGCGCAAGAAGACCGATGCAGAGGTTCTGCCCCTGAACGACGACGATGACAGCGATGCACCATGGAAGTGCACCAAGGTCAAACAGATCGTGTTCATCCGCCATGCCGAGTCGGAATGGAACGTGGTGTTCAACCGTGGCCTCGGCCTGGCCATGGTGTTCAACCTGTTCCGGTCGCTGCTCCGCGAGATGCTCATGCTCCCCACGCGGGACTCGATTTTCATTGACGCCCCGCTCAGCCGGCGCGGCCTTCGTCAGGCGCAGCGCCTGTACGACCACGTCAACTCCAAGTCGTACCCGCACGAAGTAGTGCCGGACGACGAACCAGACCATTTGCTGGCGTACCTGTGTTCGCCATTGCCGAGCAGCGTCGTGGTCGCGTCCAACCTGCGTCGTGCCATTGACACTGCACGCATTGCGTCCGCTGCACGCCTCGAACTGCCCGGCGAACGGATTCACGTTCTGTCGTGCTTGCAGGAAATCGGACGCAACGTCGACACGCTCGCGCTTAGCGACGCGTATGCGATCGAGCCCATCATTTTATCCCAGGCGCTTCAATTGGGAAAGCGCCAAGACGAGCTGTTCAACCTATCGGAAAGCCATGGCAATAAAGCCGTGCGTGGATGTGCACGCCAGCGCCTGCTGACCTTCACCAAGTGGGCGCTCTGCCGTCAGGAAGACGTGGTGGTGGTGTACGGTCATTCGCTCTGGTTCAAGGAGTTCTGCCGCGAATTCATGCCATCCACCACGTTCCACGAGGCCAAAGAGCGCAAGATGACCAACTGCGGTGTCGCTGGCTGTAAACTGGAGGAGCGCCGCTGCAATGGACGCACTATCTATCGAATTGATCCAGAATCGTTCCATTTCCTGCGGTAGGCGCTGCATTGCATCTCCCTTCATGTGAACTCGATCACCCAAAGCAATGAATCGTTTATATTCTTTTTCTATGTCTTTCATCATTGCTGTCATTGTCACGAAGCAGTGAAGCGTGAAAGACGACGGCGACGCAACTCGTCCGCGCTCAGAGAGGCAGCAGCGATTTCTTCCTCTTGGAGTCGACGAGCAAGTTCCTCGTCCGACTCGAACCTGTGTGCACTGGCACTTTGCCTGGTTCTCTGACCAGTTGATCCACTGGAATTGAAAGTGCGTCGATTTGTTGTGGAATGTGACATTGTCGGCAATCGCGTCCAGCTCGTGAGAAACGCTGTGAGTTGCTGCGGGCGTGGCCAAAGGACAAACACGTAACCTGGTGTGTGTCAGGTACAGATCCATCCTGTTCAGTGGCGGGACATTGGTGGACACACACCTGCCAAGATGCCACACATGTGCCCGAGAAATGAAGATCTGGGCACGAGGATGTGAATGACGACAAGTTCAAGCCAAGCCGCATACTTCGTTGGGACTTGAAACCCGTGCACCGATGTAAATGTTGGTGAGCCATGGTTGAGCACAACCTGCATCAAGTCGCGTGAGTGACGTGAACTCGCGGTTGCAGTCGCCACAGTGCAAATCCAAACCTTTAAAGCGAAGAGCACGGCGGAAAATCCGAGCGCGCATTGGTGATAAGCATCCTGAGGAGCCACACCGTGAGTCTCAGGAACATTTGGTCATTCTCATCACTGCGTGCACGCGCACCGGCATTTGAAATATGGTCGCCATCAGCAGCGAAATAATCACCACGAAAGCATGTGAAAGCAGCAGCAGGTACGCCACCAGGAACGCGAATCGCACGCTTCCGATTTTCCACTCAAGGTGATAACCCTTCCACAGAAACGAGACCCTGGCATCCACAGCAACACAATAACAACATGCTCGCTCATCGGCACCACGGGATTCCCATGACAATGCGAACGCACATGTTGTGGTAGAGGTGCATGTCATCGACGTGAAGGAAACCAGAAGCGATCAAGCGCATCCAATCCCATCGTTGCACAATCAAATTCGGGCATCTGCACACCGCGTCAACACAACCTCCTCATTCTCACGCACACACAGGCATCCCGATGCATGTACTCAGCCTCACAGCGACAAGTGGCGGAAGTTGGCTGGAAACAGCGTCTTCTGGTAATGCAACCCACACATCAACGCTGCGTCGCACCGCCATATCAACCCGAGTCCAACAGCCACGACCTCGGCGTCGATCAAACTCATACCTGTGGCCAAGAGCGTGACCGGCGGCTTCCGCTCCATCTCCTGAATCTGTCTCAGCAACAGTAGCCACAGCGCCAATTGCTGACCGCCGTCGCGGCGTCCATTCCGTGGCGGCGCATAACGTGCTCGCGCGGCCATGTTGACGGCAACCAACGCGTTCCGCAGAGCAGAATGATGGTCAATGACGCCCAAGTAGCTTTTGCCATCAACCGACGTAAAGAAGCCCCGCGAAGGGTGCTCTATTCGGATGGTCCCCGGTTCGACACCCACTGTGATGGATCGGTTGATGTGTCGAACGCAGCCACAGCAGCGGTCGGTCACTTCGCAATTCGACGGCTCCCAAGTGCATCGTCAACGCCTTATCCACGAGCCAGCCTCCTTATCAATCACCCAATTCACCAACCAACGGCACACTCAACAACCTAGTGTCTGCTGCATCAAGATGACTCTCTCCGTGGCACAATTGGTCCAGGCACACGACCTGCAGCAGCTGCTGCTTGGCGCGGGCGTGTCGCTCGCTGTCATCTACGTCTCGTTGCGCGCGCTGTGCAATGCCGACCGCCTGCTCAAGCGCGTGTATCCCGTCGCACTTGTCGGCGGGTTGTTCTATCGCTACCAGTTGGACCCCACGAGCACGCAGAGCAGTGTGCTGCTCACAGCTGTGCAGCGATTCCACGCCGCGGCGCCGCAACTTGAAGCTGCCGTGGGCGATCTTGTGGCTGTGGTGTTGGCCGTCTTGGCCTTCACGACCGCCGTTGATTTCCTCCGCAAGTCGCGCTACGTGTCGCGCAAGGACGTACTCAACTACGTGGGTGGCTACGCAGTCGCTGTGGTCAAGAAGCTGCCAGTGCTCTCTGGCCGCATGGCCCGCGAGATCAAGAAGATCGAGGAAGACATCGAACACAGCCTCAAGGGCGAGCACCAGAGCACGGAGAAGACGTACCAGCTTCCTGCCAAGGGCATGGACGACGACAAGCTCGTGGCCAAGCTCAAGCAGCTCGCCGGCCACGCGGACAAGAAGTGGCAGGACGGCTATGTGTCGGGCGCTGTGTACCACGGCGAGCAGGACCACTTGGCCGTGCTGAACAAGGCGTACGAGCTCTTCTCGGTGTCGAACCCATTGCACGCTGATCTCTGGCCTGCCGTGAACAAGTTTGAGGCCGAAGTGATCTCGATGACCGCCAGCCTCATGAACGGCGGCAACGAAGACGTATGCGGCTCCGTCAGCTCGGGCGGCACGGAAAGCATCTTCTTGGCCACCAAGGCGCATCGCGAGTGGTACCGAGCCAAGCACAACATCACGGAACCTGAGATCATTGCATGTGTGACGGCGCACGCTGCTATCGACAAGGCCTGCGAGATCCTCGGTATCAAGCTCATCAAGGTGCCAGTGGACCCAGTGACGCTCAAGGCCGATTGCAACGCCGTGCGCTGGAACATCACGGCCAACACGATTATGATCTACAGCAGTGCGCCCAACTTCCCGAACGGTATGATCGACGACATCGAGGCGCTCTCGAAGATTGCCGTGCAGAACGACGTCGGTCTCCACGTGGACTGCTGTCTCGGTGGCTTCATTCTCCCATTCGCCAAGAAGTTGCGTCCCGATGTGATTCCAAAGTTTGACTTTGAACTCCCTGGTGTCACCAGTATGTCGTGCGATACCCACAAGTTCGGCTACGCCGCCAAGGGCACGTCCGTCGTGCTGTACAAGAGCAAGGAATTCCGTCGCTTCCAGTACTTCGCGTATCCTGACTGGACTGGCGGATTGTACGTCACGCCAACGCTGGCGGGCAGCCGTCCTGGCGCACTCAGTGCCGCCGCGTGGGCCTCGATGATCCGTCTGGGCTACGAAGGCTTCCTTAAGAACACACAGGCGATCCTCGACGTGGCCGATGAAATCAAGGCCGGCATCAAAAAGATCGATGGCTTGCACGTGCTCGGTGATCCAATCGCCATGGTCGTGTGCTTCGGTAGCACGGAATTCAACATTCTCAAGGTCAGCGACCAGATGACCAAGAAGGGTTGGAGCTTGAACGCCCTGCAGCACCCAGCGTCCGTGCACATTTGCGTGACCGTGCGTCATATCGGCCGCGGCAAGCAGTTCCTGAACGACCTGCGCGAGTCCGTGCTCGCAGTCCAGAAGGATCCAAACGGCAAACTCGACGGTGGCAGCGCAATCTACGGCATGGCTTCGAGCATGCCTGCTGGTCCTGTGGACGACATCCTTCGTATTTACACCGACGTCACGCTCAAGGTCTAGATCTAGGTCACAGTGTTAATCTGAATGTAATGTACCGTATGAGTCTTGTTCAAGCTTTGATCTTTACGTGGGCGTGTCGACGCGTTTCAATGTCTTGCCAGTGATGTGTGGCTTGGATGGCCTTTTGGATGCAGCCTTGCGTTCCTTGTTGGTCGCATTGTTCATGTCATCGGTTGATATCGACGTCGGCGTTGAACTGGCCGTTCCAGGACGTGGCGGTGGTGTTTCCTGCAGCTGTTTGGCTCGGCCGAGCTGCTCTGTTAGCATCTTCATGCAGATGCCTTTGCGCGGATGCAGAGTCGTCCACAGCCCGCCCATCGCCACCAATTCCGTCGGCGGAGGTCCAATGGCAAACATTTGTCGCTTGTCTTGGCCTGCAAACTCGTACACGAACGCGCGTTCCAGCGCTGCCAAGCTCTGGTCTGCGTAGCGCAGTGCCACAACGTCCAGAGCGAAGGTAGTTGGCCAGAACACGGTGCGACCAGGCTCAAATGTGATGGCCTTGGCTTCCTCACGTGCGTACGACACGTGCCAGTCGAAGAATTGCTGCTTGGTTGCGCCAGTCGTTGGCTGTGGCGGTGGTGCAGCTCGTCTTGAAGATTGCTGCTGCGTTGCGTCGTTGGCCGACACGAGCGTGTACGCGACAGTGACGACGAACATCTCGTCGTCCGTGCTGCTGGCAGCGACCCGAAATTCCTTGGTGCCAACGCCGACGAGCTCCCTCGTGGGTCCCAGCAGCGCTGTCCAGGACGTCTTGCGCTGGTCGTCGGTGCCAGCTCCGGTCGGTGTGTCCATGCCGGGCTCACCGGTCGGTGCGGCATGAAGCACACGTCGTAGACCGGCAGATTTGAACAGATTCTCGGTCAACAAGTGCGTGTTGAGCGGGTTGAGGGCGACGAAGTCCCAGTAGTAGAGCGGCATGGTCTGCACGCACCGATCGCAGTGGAAATGCTGGGCATGGACGTCTTCAGGGGCCAATGTCCGCCATCGACTGCACTCGACGTGGTACGTCTGTCCGCACTCAGCCTTGGCGCACAGAAGGAACTTGCCTCGGTTAGCCTTCTTGGTCACGCGGATGGCCTTGTCACACACTGCACAGGTCCGAATGACCAGCACACCGCTCTCGTCGTATTGCGCCACGCTTTGTGACTGGATTCCGGCTTCCCGTCGCTGTTTGGCGCTCAGCTTAGTCTGGAACTGCTCGTTCATTGTGCGTTTGGGACCGAGGTATGTCTCAATATGCAGGATCACGGCGAGCGTCGCGCTAATGGACGCTGTGATCAACAGGTTCAGGTTCTCGCCATCGCTTTCGATGATGACCGCGGCGCCTCGTTCGTTGGTCTGCCGGACAGCCAACCTAAAGGGTTCGAGGGGCGTCTTGAGGATCTCCGACAGCTTGCGCAACAGTGGCTCCTTCAGCACTCCATGTAGCGACTACGCAGGGCATGGCAGCTCATGGGGTGAGTCACGACATCTCGGTGAAAGCAATTTCGACAGAACTAAATGGCACCTCGAGTTTCAACAGCAACAGTGGCGACTTGATCATATTCCACAGCATAGCAGCAGCATACACACGGAGTTCTAGATTGAGCCAGTTAGGTGTCAGCAAGAGCAAGCCGCACATGAGCTTCCAATAAATCCGCCCTTACCAGCGTCGTCAACGTCGAGCAGCCGCAAGAGCACGTGGATGCCCGAGATGTTGTCCAGCTGGAGCTGGCACTCGTTCTGAATTGAGAACGACAGCGCTGCGGCGGCGCTGATGTGCTGGAGCTGCTTGTCCGGGGATGTTTGAGCGTCGAACAGCAGTTGGAAGAGCGGGCACGCGTGCCGGTGTGAGACACAGCCGTAGCGCTCGCAGGAACTCACGCCCAGACGACCTTTCTCCGAGTGAGCCATGTTCCCCAGGATGCTGAGCCACACATCCGAGGACCATGGTCAGCTGTCAGTCAAGATGCATTCACAGAGCGCAAGTGTGATTCCAGCACGCACCCAGCGCAGTAGCGTTTGGTAACGATCGACTTCGCTGATTGATGAATCGACGTGATGCGCTTGATGGCCTGAGCCTGCACCATGAGCTCGCGCTGACGCGTATCCCTCGACATGAGCAACAGACGCTTGAGGTCCTCTTCCACATCGCGGATGTCCTTCGCTTCGTCTTCATTCCGTCGGATGAGCGCAACGATTTCGCTGAACTGCTCCTTCACCATGCTCGGCAGTCGATGCTTCCCAGTGTTCAGATGAGCAGTGCCCTTTCGGACGCGATAACGGCGGCGAAAATGACCCGACTGAATGTACAAACGCATGTATTCTCTGACAAGGCATTTGACTAATCTTCGCAACGCGTCCAAGACATCCAGAAACCAGATGCAGTCCAATATCTATGGCAAACTCTAGATACACATGAGAGCGTCAGATGCGCTCAGTATGCATGGAATGCCGGCACCGGAGGTATCATTGTGGGGTCCCAACGGCAAAAGTAGCCCTTCCAAAGCCTGGTTGCACATAGTCACAGCGTCAACTCAGGTCATCCACAGACTGAAAACACACGCGAGGACGCACTTGATGTTCTTCGAGATGGTGCTGGGCACCAACAGCGCTGTGTTGCTTGGAGCATATCGCTCATTGAGGAAGCGCGTGCTGTTGCAGTTGATCTCGCTCCAGATTGAAAACACGCGATGCTTGGCAAATAGTTCCTTCCTGTAGCGGTGAAACGAGCGAGGTTAACGGTGACTTCGAGAACAAGCTTCGTGCTGCGCAAGTCTTACCGCTGACGTTCACAATCAAACATAAACGTGCCATACTTGCACGAAAAGATGTGATCAGCCAGAGCTAGCAGCAGGCACTCGTTGAATTCGCACTCAGACGGGAACTGACGGAGGAATTGCCACACGCAATCCAGCCACATGAGAAACACAGGGGATCGCTGGTCATTGGTGGCGTCACTGCGTGCATGGCCGCAACGTGCAGCAAACTGATGGCCAAAAGAGCACCATTCCTTCTCAATAAGCGCCTGGAATCCGCGCAGAGTTCGATAGTATGGGTCCAGCATCAGCTCAGCCAGCGACACCATTTGAGCTGTCCGATCCCATCCATCACTGCAGTGCGTCAGCACGGACACACCATTGTTGACGGATAACGCCAGCTCGGCCGATGCCTTCAAAACCAGTCGCACGTGACGCAGCCAGCCAGAGTTCTCGATCCGACCGTAGAAGCTTGTCGAGTCATCGTTGAACCCCTTCTTCGGCTCAAAAACAGCCGTCAAAGATTGGAAGCTCTGACGAATTGCGTGGATATTTTCAATGTTCATAAACACGATTCGACTGCCGCGGTAGTTTGCTGGGATCTCGGTGCCTTTGCCCATTGCCTTGTTCCCCACAGCTGCTAGTTGTCCTCGTGCATCCATGATCACGTACCGGCCGAACGAGTTTTGGTTGCCAGAACAGCAAATAAGGCGGACAAGGAGCTCGTCTTCGACACACCGATTTGATTTGAGACCGACCATGGGTTGGCTCGATCTGCTGATCGTCGCTCCATTTCCGCGGTGCAGCCACGCAACGACAGGCAACCGGTTGTGTGATCGGAACGTCGCGGCGTTCTTGATCTTGAGATCGGAGATGTCAGTAGGCACAATCAGATGCTGTGGATAGGTATCGCACAGCTCGTAGCGCGGAGTCTGATCGATACAACGGAAGCGGTTAGGTACATCCAGCAACCCAATGCGTTCGTATTCGCGACGGATGTCAAAAGGAACTTCTTCGGACGGCACTACCTCTGGGTTGTACGCGAAGCAGAACGCGTCGAGCAGGCTGGCCGGGAAGGCCAAGCAGCTGATACACTTGAACAACTTACTGTACTCTCCGTAATTGGAAAAAGAGAAGCGAGCAACTTGGGTGTCCTTGCAGCGCATTGCCACTTTGTACGTGTCATCAGCAGCGAAACCGAGCACAGCCTGAGCATGGTCCATTGCGGTCGTGGACGCTGCCATTGGGCTCCCGATGTCCATACCGTCAATCGAAGCGATAGATAGCACCGGAATCTGCCACTCGATCTCTCCCTGGGTCATCAAGCGACAGAAGAAGCAGCGGTAGTTGGTGATATAGAGCTTCCCACTCACGTAACTCGACATGCACGCGCCTTCGTTCGAGACAGTGAAGCGTTGGATACTTGTGTCCACTTTCGCAAAGCATCGTTCCCCGGATAGAAAGTGAGGAATCACCTCCAAATCTTCGGTTTTGTCATCGGTCGAATTCGTTGTTGAGGAGCTTGACGTTTCCATCTCAGCTGGCGTCGCTAGCCGCCGAAAACTCATGTACATCGGTTTAGGAATCAACTGGATATGTCGCTTGACGCCCTCGGTCGTGACGCCAATCACAGGCACACCGTTGATGGATTCGACAAAGTCACCGACTTGCACCATACCCGTGGCCTCGGCTTGTCCTTTACCATCGGCAGCATTTGGATCTGGAACGAATTCCTTGACGGCAATCCGGTCGGCGTAAGGTTTGCGAGCTCCACTGAGGATGATACCCAACGAGCCTGCATCGAACTGAACGACGCGGATGTCTGGAGATTGGGATTTCTCAAGACGCGGATCCTGTAAAACGCGAGCAAAGCGCACTAGCTCCTGCACACGCTGCTCGATGCTGAGTGGCGACTCATCAGTTGCACTGCCGACGACACTGGAATGCATCAACAGCCTCAGACAGCCTGTGTTGTCAGCCCTGCGCAACTGTGCCGCCATATTGACTAACCGGGCCACACAAATGTGACGCAACAAAGGGAAGCCCAACCACGAGTGCTCCTTGGCGTACGCTGCGTCGAGTGCTGGAGGGCCAGGGGCTTTGCCATAGTGCAGCGATGGTCGCTCGGTGTCCAGGATCATGCCATCCCACACAATCAGCAGCTTGTCCAGTGGAAACTCGCGCGCAAACAACAGTCGGATCCATCGCAGGCAGTACGTTTCCGGGACGATGTCCATGTTCTGGAGGTGGTAGTAGAGTTGAGGGTCCTTTTCCCGCAGCAACTCATATTGAATGTGATGACAAAGGCGGTGAAGCGCTGGTTTGCTGGTCTTCTGTGGCGACTGCATGCTTTGGACAGGCGACTCGAGCACCGGCGCGCCGAACAAGTCGTTCGGGTCCTCGTTCTCCTTCTGGAAGTTGTTGAATAGCTTGGGCTCACACGCATTGGCAGAGTCTAAATCGCCATCAACTGTCGAAGCAGTGCTCACGCCTCGATCTTTGCTGAACGACGACTTGACGACTTCGTAGAACGGCTTAAGGAAGACCATGATCGCTTCAAACACCAAGAATGTGTCAGCTTCGAGGAATTCCGGGAGCGCGTCCGTGAGTGCTGGCGCCACAGCAGAGAATAACGTCGCGCCGTCATTGCGTCCATCAAGCGCCACCTGCGTGACTTGGTCACTCTGGAATCCAACCACAATGCCGTGCCCAAACCGCGTGTCCACAGGTCGGTGCAGCAAGAACGCAAACAGCACCACCGCAGCGACATCGTGCATGCCCTGTCGATACGACACATCCGGATGCAGCTTGCACCACACAAACAGCACGTTGCGCAGGATATCCATGAAGCGATCGTTCTGGAAGAACGTCTCTAAGCCGGCGGGATACAGCCGGTCAAGGTCCGTGTTGATCTCCTGCAGCAAGCTCTCCTGCGAGAAGTACTGATCCCACGACGACGGCTCCGCATCCGCCTCCGCATTGCTTGCGCGACTGCTGGCAGTGCTTCCCTGCAATGGATCGCTGGCTCCATCGTCGCCATTGAAGAGCGACGCCGACAGCGGATCAGTCTCGCCCAGGGCGTCGATGCGGAACACCAAGCGCTCTTTCAGCTCCGCGTAGCGCTGGCGCTGCTGCTTCCGCATGGCGAACGTCAGTCCGAAAGCACTTGCCCATCGCTCACCATGGCTTGATCGCTCCTGCGGTGTCGAAGGTGCCATGGACGCTGGCGCAGGCGGCGGCGACGGCGGCACTGGCGTCGCCATCGTCGGGTCCGTAGCACTGATTGACAGCCGGGGCTGGAAACTTCTTTCTATGATGTCGGCCCCGATCTTTGCACCAGCAGTGATGTGTTTCAGCCAATCACATTTGCGGTAAACGTTTGCGCATTCCCTTTTGGCCAATCAGTGGCGTTTATGAATTTTGGCCAATCGATGCGCGAGTTTGGGTCGGGCATGGAGCGCGCGCGTCACGGACTCTGCGTCAGTCGCGAAGCTCCTCCGAACAGCAGACCCACGACGGAAACGACCACGAAGCCGAAGATGGAGATGACAGAGCACACTACACCGCAGCAGGACAGAGAGCGCGCGCCGACGTCTTCGTCCATGGTCGAGACCGGCATCTACCGCTACGAGCGCAATCGCTCCAGCCACGAGTACTTCTCTCCCGGCCCACACAGCAAGCTTCGAACGGGAACGGCGGCGTCGGCGGTGTTCAACCTTGTCAGCACCATCATTGGTGGCGGTGTGCTGTCGCTGCCCTACGCGTTCGACAAGTGCGGCATCGTGCTGGCCACGGTGTTCATGATCATCGCGGCGTCCGGGTCCACGTTCACGTTGTACGTCATTGTGAGCTGCAGTCGCCGGGGCGGAGCGACAACGTTTGAAGAGATTGTTCGCAAGGCGCTTGGTCCACGCGCTGGCCTGGTGACTGTCGTGCTGCTGGTGATGCTCACGTTCCTCACCATGGTCGCGTACGTTATTTTGATCAAGGACCTCGTGGGAGCACTGGCGGCACAATTTCTGTTTGGCCGCGCGGTCACGGACGGTGAGAAGGGCATGTTGACGATCGTGGCGGTGGCGCTGGTGTTGCCGATCCTGTTCGCGCGCTCCATGCACGCACTGCGCTTCACGTCCATCTTCAGCTTGGTCTCCGTCATGGTGTTGGCCGTGGCCATCTCGATCCGCGCCATCAACGACCCGATCGATGCACCGGAAGTTGACGTGACGACGCCAATCAAGTGGTTCCCATCCAACTGGCGAGACCCCATCTACGCGTTTCCGATCATCAGTGTCTCGTATTTGTGCCATTTCAACGTTCTGCCAGTCTACCGCGAGTTGCAGAAGCCCACGCGCCATCGTCTCAAGCGAATTGTCACGTGCACTATGATCTCGACCTGGTTCTTCTACATGATGGTCGGCTGCATGGGCTACGTTTTCGCCTTCCGTCGCCCAGGTGGCGTAAAGGACGACATCCTCAACAACTTCGCCACCAACGACCAGTTCGTCAACTTGGGTCGTATGGGGCTGCTAGTGACCATTCTACTGAGCATCCCGCTCATTATCCAGCCGTGCCGCATGAACATCCTGCGCCTCGCCAAGTACATCAATGGGTTTGTGAGCGCTGCTCGCAACGGGGAAGACGTGGCGTTGCTCGACACACCACGCACCCCAGCTCTCCGGCGTGGCGGCGCGCAAGTTCCACTCAGTGAGCGCTTGAGTACACACGTCTTGTTAACGCTTGCCATCATCGCCAGTGTTGTCACCTTGGCCCTTGATTTGCCGGGCGTTGCAGTGGTCTGGAACATCATGGGCTCCACTGTTGGCATTCTGATCTCGTACGTGCTGCCCTGCATTTCGTACGTTTTGATCCGCAACAACAAGCCCCACACCAACAAACGGAAGGCGACAGCATGGTTTATCTTTTCTGTGAGTGCCGTGATGTGTGTGGCGTGTACACTGCAAGCGTTTTCCTCGTTTGTCTGATAGAATTTCTGTGAGTCCGCTTGTCGTACTCGTTGCCAGTTAACCACCGTATGATAGAGATCATGTCAATCCTTCGTTCTTGTGTTACTTGACAATCACCTTCGCCTCGGAAGTATTGGCTGCCTTCAGACAACACCGCGCACTGACACGGGCACGCTAAATGAATCAGATGACGTTCATGATGCCTTCTCTATTCCGTTTGTTTACTCGGTCTACTGTGTGTCTGCTTTGTCTGCGCTGTCCATCATCTGCAAAAGCTCCTTGGCGTTCAAGTCGTGCGGGGCTGCCAACTCGAGCCACTTCCTGGCAAGCTCCACGTTCTGAGGCACATCATCGTATCCAGTGCGATACATCTGAGCCAAGTTGACCATTGCCATGACAAAGCCCTGGTCGGCAGCCTGACGGAAGAGCGCTTCTGCCTGCAGTGCGTTGCGTGGCACGCCATCGCCCGTGAGAAACAGGAAACCAAGGTTGAACTGTGCCGTGACGACGCCAAGCACGGCAGCTTCCTTGTAGAAGCGCACAGCCTTCGGCCGATCTTGCGGCACGCCCTTGCCGTGGAAGTAGAGCTCGCCAAGGCGTGCCTTGGCGCTTGGATCACCCGCATCCGCAGCTTTGTGCAAGTACACAATGGATTCGTGCTCGTTCTTCTCGGTGCCGGTTCCTGACTGATACATGTTGGCGACGTTCATGTACGCCGGCGGGATGCCATGGTCAGCACAGCGCTTGAATAGCTCAAACGCTTTCTTCTCGTTCTTGCGCACACCATCGCCCTTGCTCAGTGCGTCAGCATAAGCAAACGTCCCCCACGCGTGACCTGCCGTAGTGAGCTGAACACGGTTCATCAGAAACTAACACCAAGACATTCGACATGAGTGGTGCCCACGCACCTCTTGGAAATACTTGGTGGCTTCGTTGATGTTAGGTCCATCGACGCCAATGCCTTTCTTCAGACACATGGCGTAGCTAAACTTGGCAGCATCACTGCCTTTCTCCATCGCCTTCTTCCACAGAAACAACGCCTTGCGAGTCTCGTCCTCGTCCGTCTCGGCGTTCTCGTACATGAGGTTGCCCAGTCGACACAACTGCACTGCGCTCTTTGCACGGGTCACAACTGGAGCGCTTTCAAACTAATCACACACGCCACACAGCATCATAATGTCAGTCTTGTCCATAACCAGAAGCATTCGCTGCTGCTGCTGCTGATGATGAACCTGCTCCGGTGTGTGTCGACGACCAAGCTGTCGGAGCTCGTGGATCGACTTCTCGATTCCCTGTTCCCATCACATCGTCATAATCGCATAAATTATCTACCATGCACACACAAAATCATCACATATTTTGCATTGATCATTCTCACACCTCATTCAGCAGCTTCGTCTCGGCCGCATCGCGTGGTCGCCACCGCCGCAACAACCGCTGCATTGCGCTGCGCCCAACGTTGGTGTCGTCAGTGTCGTCGGTGTTGCTGTCACACACGAGCGCGACACAAGAATTTTCTTTGCGTCCCTTGCGGTGCCTCCCACTTACCATCACTCTGTGGCGTCGTGGCAGAGTGTTCTGGACGGGTCGTGCATGGGTCGTGACCTTCGCAGGGGTGTGGCGGTCAATCGCTCTCGATATCCGTCGCTGCCTGCTGGAAGCCACGACACAGCGCCGCCCGAGTCAGCATGCCGACGGTCGGAGTCAAGCGCGATGAGCTCTTCGCGGCCATGGGCCAGACCTACACGGACGAGGAGTTCGACCACCTCTGCTTCGAGTTCGGCATCGAGCTGGACGACATCACAAGCGAGCGCCGGCTGCGCCAGCGCGAGCAGGCCAAGTCCAAGAGCGTGATCCAGGAAGGCTCGGACGCCGTGCTCTACAAGATCGATGTGCCGGCCAACCGCTACGACCTGCTGTGCGTAGAGGGCATTGCGCGTGCACTGCGCATCTTCTTGCAGAAGGAGAAGCCGCCAACGTACCGCCTCGTGCCACCGCCAAGCGGACCATTGCAGAAGCTGGTCGTCAAGCCAAGCACCAAGGTGAGCCATTGCACCACTCACAGACGCACTTGCATGTGTGCGAGGCACGTGGGTGCTCATTACTATGGGGTTGTGACCGCGTGTGCAGGTGATTCGTCCGTTCGCAGTGTCGGCCATCCTCCGCAACGTGCAGTTCAACCAGGAACGCTATGACAGGTGAGGACATGCGTGAGCACACTCTTGTGCGGCATCGTGAGCGTCTTTGGCTCACGGGACGTGAATGAACGAAAACGACAGCTTCATCGATCTGCAGGACAAGCTGCACCAGAACATCTGCCGTCGCCGCACGCTCGTAGCCATCGGCACGCACGACCTGGACACGATTGAAGGCCCATTCACCTACAGCGTGCGTACAAACAGGATGTGGAAGAGAGGAGAGATAGTGGACAACGCTGACGCCGTTTGATATGACAGGCCCTGCCACCAAAGGACATCAACTTCGTGCCACTGAGCCAGACCAAGAAGTTCGAAGCCAAGGAGCTCATGGACTTCTACCGCACGAACCCGGACGTCAAGCACTTGAAGCCGTACACGGACATCATCTACGACTCGCCAGTGTACCCAGTGATCACGGACAAGAACGGCGTCGTGCTGTCGCTGCCTCCGATCATCAACGGCGAGCACTCGAAGATCTCGCTCAACACGAAGAACGTGTTCATCGAGTGCACGGCCACGGACATCACCAAGGCCAACATCGTGCTCAACACGGTCATTGCCATGTTCTCGGAATACTGCGCCGAGCCATTCACGGTGGAGCCGGTGACGGTCGAGTACGAGGGCGATGCCAGCCAGTCAGGCACGTTGCCAGACCTGAGCAACCGCAAGGTCGAAGTGAACGTCAAGGACATCCACTCGATGCTCTTTGGCCGCAAGGAGCCAGTCGACCTCGACATTGATCGCATTTGCAAGCTGTGCGACAAGATGCAGCTGGCTGCGCACAAGGGCGCTGATGATAAGACCATCTCGGTCGACGTGCCACCAACGCGTTCGGACATCCTGCACGCCGTCGATGTTAGCGAAGACGTCGGTATTGCATACGGCTTCAACAACATCCCACGCAGCATCCCACCAACGATGACGATCGGTCAGCCCCAGCCACTTAACAAGCTCGGCGACTCGCTGCGCGAAGAAATCAGCCGTGCTGGATACATCGAGCTGCTTACTCACGGCCTGTGCTCGCACGACGAGAACTTCAAGTTCCTCAACCGTGTGGACGATGGCAAGAGCGCCGTCGTGCTGTCCAACCCAGCGACGATCGAGTTCGAGGTGGTGCGCACGTCGATGATCCCTGGCGTGCTCAAGACGATCCAGAACAACAAGTCGATGTCGGTCAAAGACGGCCTCAAGTTGTTCGAAGTCTCGGACGTCGTTGTGCTGGACGACAAGAGTGATGTCGGTGCGCGCAACGTGCGTCGCATCTGCGCGGCGTACACGGGCCACACGGATGGCTTCGAGGTCATCCACGGCCTCATCGACCGCATCATGCAGCTGCTGGGCATCCGCTGCCTCGTGGAGGACCCTAAGGTTGTGGGTGCGTTGCCAACTTACTATTCGATCGTGGCTTCGGAGGACAAGACGTATTTCCCTGGCCGCTGTGCAGACATCGTCCTCAAGCGCGCCGATGGATCCAGCCTCAAGCTGGGCTCGTACGGTGTGTTGCATCCTGAAGTGTTGGAGAACTTCGACCTGTTGTACCCATGCTCTGTCGTCGAGATGGACTTGGAGCCACTGGTGTAAGCAGGCACTGCTGACGCACAAACGTCTGCTGTAGTCGTGGCTGCTCTGCATAGAAAAAAGGACACAATACACGTTGAAAATCGAAAACACAAGCCACGCCGTTGTCTTCTTGTATTGATTCCTACTACGCAGGGAACGTCGGCATCAGCTCGCGAGCTTTGAGCGCTGGCGCTTCCTTGAAGTATTCGTGGTCGAGCGCGTCCTTGGCGGAGAGACGCTGCTTCGGGTCATAAGCAAGCAATTTACTGAGCAGATCTAGGCCAGCGTTCGACAATGCGTTGCCACCGGCAAACGATGCCGTTCGTGGGAATTTCTCACGCAGTCGACTTTCTTTTTGCCATTTCCACTTGATGTTTTGGGCATTAGGGAGATCGGCTAAGCCCGGCCAGTTGTCGGTGGATGGTGATCCAAGCAAGCTGAAGATCTGGTCCATCTGGTCAATCTCGCCTCGTCCTGGGAACAGCGGCTTCATGAGCACAAGCTCTGCGAAGATGCAGCCGACAGACCACATATCAACCGCTGTTGAGTACGTTGTCGCGCCGAGCAGCAACTCCGGTGCTCGGTACCAGAGCGTCACGACGAGCTGCGTGTACGCACGGATCGGGGACTCGTACTTGCGAGCAAGGCCGAAGTCGCACACTTTGAGCACACCGCGACTGTCATAGAGCAAGTTGCTGGTCTTGAGGTCGCGGTGCAGGAACCAGTGGTCGTGCATGTACGCGACGGCGCGCAGGAGGCACTGCAGCAGGTACTTGACCTCGGACTGCAGGAACGGCTGCGTCATCTTGCTCTCCATCACGGTCTTGAGGTCGTTCTCGGCGTAGTCCATGACCATGAACACCTTGTCTGGCGTCGAGCCCACCACCATTTCCCGCACTTTGATGATGTTGGGATGGTCCAGCGCCAGCAGCACGTTCGTCTCGCGCAGCGCCGTGGCCGGGAAGCCTTCGTGGCACACGTCCGCACTCATCTTGACCTGCTTGAGCGCGACCACTTCGCCCGTTTGCTTGTCACGCGCCTTGGACACGACGCCGTACGTGCCTTCATCGATCTTGCCGATCCGCGCGTAGTTGTCGACGCTACGACAGCCAAACCAGTGGAAGTTGTGCCGCGGAATGGAGCGATCGCGGTCACTTGGCGACGCGCTGCGACTTCGACTGCTGTAGCCAGGGCTGCGTATGCTTTTGTCATGCGACGGGCTCTTGCGTGGTGTTCTGTCTGGTCGCTGCTGCGTCCGCGAGCTCCGTGATGGAGCATCCGAGTCCGAATCCGAGTCCCAACGATCGCGCTTTCGACCCATGATGCTGGCAGGTGCTGATGAGTCGCCACCAATGCGAACTTATGATGGATCGCACTTAGCCACCTTGCTGAATGATGGAGATGACCATCAATGATGCGGCAGGATGGTTCATCATGGTCCATCATGCAGCTGTTCAGTTGTCTTGCTGATGTGACGGTGCGAATGCACTGAAGTCACGTGTTCGTTTGTCTGCTGACACGAGGCCTGCCATGTGCTCGCGGCATCTCTTGGCTCCTGCCATCCCGATTGTGTGGTTCTTGAGCTGACTCGGACGATCAGAGAGGTGACCTCCCTGATCCCCCGAGTCAGCCCAAGAACATCTCTCAGAGGTGGAGAGGTGGCCACATGGCCATCAGCCGGAAACTTGTCGGACCAGTGATGCTTCCTGACGTCCGAACATGCTGTCCACCGCACTTGGAGAGGCTCATCTCCAATAGCTGGATGTGTGCACGCCCACGTCAAGAACGCGCCGAGTCAAGGGAACTCTTCTGCAGTGCCGTCAGTAGAAGCTGTGCACACCAAGTTGCAGAGCATTTGGTGCCATCCCAGCTGACGAAACAGCAAATACTTGTGATGGTGGCTCATCACACAGACACGGGCAGTGCTCCTCGGTGAAGCTGATGGTTGTTATAGGCGCATGTCGTTCCTCTCTTTCACATGACGCTGGCGAGATCGAACAGGACGCATCATGGATCGTTCTGGCCTGCCAGAATGACCCGGCGACTAGCTCCATCCACAGTGCCTGACCACCTGATCAGCAACCTTTCAGCCCCCTGGGAACACCATGGTTGAAGTGCTGCTACAAGTTTCACGTCCCCGCCGCAGCATCCAGGCACGTTGCAAGCTCCATGCCGAAGTCACTTCGCAATTTGCCATCGATATCTCCAGTCACCACAGCATATCCCCGCCACACGATGCTTACTACTAGCTTCCTCTTCTGGCTTGCTGTTATATTGGCTGCTGTCACTGCTGTTGATGAACAGACAGTGACCCATTTGCGAGGCGTTGACACCGCCGCCGTCGTCGGCACTGTAGCTCCTGCCGCCGAAGCACCAGTCGTCGAAGAACAGACAGCGACTTCCCAGAGTCCCACAAGCGCGAGTACCTGTCAACTCACTCACGGACAAGCCAAGCGTCTCCTTCTCAACTGCCAGTCGGATCGCATTCGCTTCGTTGGCATAGGCGACTGGGGAGAAGCAAAGGAAACTAGCGGTGTCCGTGCTGTTCGCGACGGGCTATTGCGCGACGCACCCAACGCCGATTTCATCCTGTCGGTGGGCGACAACTTCTACGACAATGGCGTCAAAAGCGTGAACGACCCGCAGTGGCAAAAGACATGGGTGGAGCGGTTTGGCATCGGGTCGAAGCTGAACGTCCCGTGGATCTCGATTCTCGGAAACCACGACCACAAGGGCAGCACGCAGGCGCAAGTGGATTATGCAAAGGGATCCCAGCCCGGGTCGAAGTACTGGGTCATGCCCGACCGCATGTTCAGCATCGACACCACCGCAAACGGCCATCAGATGCGCGTAATTGCTACCGACACGGAAAAGCTGTCAGCGAGCGACTAGGACTGGGTCCAAAGCCAAGCCAACGATGCGTCGCTTGCGTTTGCGCTGGCTGTTGGTCATCACCATATCTTTTCCAGCGGCGAGCGAGGCGACAACAGCGACGCCAAGATACTGCAACTCAACAGTATTCTGCAATCGTCCAAAGTTAAGGCGTACTTTGGTGGTCATGAGCACGACATGCAAGTGTTGCAATCTGGCAACCTCGACTACTTCATGTTTGGCGGTGGTGGTCGAAGTATTCAGACAGGAAAGACACCACCTGGCACCAAGGCCAAAACGTTGTTCTATGCGCTACGATACGGTTACGCTATCTTCGACCTGGACGTTGCCCAACGCCAGCTGAGCGTGACGTACAAAATGTTCAACCTGAACGGCAGTCGTGCGGAGGAGAGGACGTTCACTCGGCAATACTAGGCAGAGCAACGTGAATGTCGGCACCGACGAACCCAATTATTCCCCCCCCCAATTTCATTACCGCTAATTCTAGCAGATCTACTAAAGCTGTGTTTGCCTGTGGGGATGCCCGGTGGCACATCTCGTGTGGTAAGAATTGTGGACGCGGTGGACGCGGTGGTTATTGCTCTTCCATTGGAAGACGCGTCCACAATTCTACACGAAAGGAATTGCCCTACAGGCCTTCGAATGGACCCAGACGACAGGACAGCACGGAAGCATCCTCGGGTGGCTCTACCGCAACATGCACAGGGAGCCACCGGCGCATCCTATTGCAATCGATACATCGATTTGGCTACTATTCTTCGATGGAGGCGCACGTGGCAATCCAGGACCAGGCGGCGCAGATACAATCCTTCTCAGCACACGTCAAGGAACACAGTCTATATCTGGCACCGCCGACTACCAACAATGTGGCCGAATTCACTGCTTTGAAGGAAGGTCTCCGAGTAGCGACACGGTGTCAAGTCACCTGCTTGCACGTCACAGGTGATAGCCAGCTCATCATTCAAATGATGACCAGCAACCGCCGCCCCAAGGCCCCTCATCTACAACGAATTCACAGCGAAGTTGCCAGCTACGCGGACGCTATACCAGACCTGCACTGGCATCACCACCTACGAGACTACAACAAGATGGCGGACACCGCGGCGAACTGGGCCATGGACTGCCAGGCGTCGCTCATCCTCGACTCACCAAATCATACTCTACACCATGCCGTTCACGCTTACCAAGCATCAGATACCGCTCATTGGAGCACCAATAGATACAGAGAATCCCAGCCGACATCATAGTGCCGGGTATTAGGTCCCTAAGGACGTATTATACCTCACTTCCACCAACTACTACAGCTGTGTTTGTAATCCCTGCAAGGCAACCAAACTCGCGGCTAGAACTATCCGCTCAAGATACCGAAGCAACGGACAGCTTCACCAGACGATAGCTCAAGTGTGCCAACCTCGACTGCTCCATGCTCGGTGGTGGTAGTCGAAGCGTTATCGCAGTATTCACACCAGATAGCTCAGTAGCAAACACGCATGCCAGCAGACTGCTTTTGAGAACCTCTACTGATTTCATGGATACTGGAGTGAACTAACACATATATACCTCATACTCATCATTCGCTGTGTCAAAGGACTCAATCGATGGCACAGAGCCGAAGTCTGTAACTTTCTGGACTACCAATCCATGGCATTTCCAAAGCTGCACAGTCAAGCCACAATGACGACCGACCGGCTCAGGCACTGCGCAGTCGCTGGCATACAATTTCTCACGATATCGCCAATTATGTTGGTTGTTGGGCCATCGTTAAAGCGCGCAACGAGTCGAGGGAAGATCCCGATGACGTGATGTGTTCACTGACACAAAAATTCTCTTTGGTCAGCAACAAGGGATTAAGTTCGCTATTGTTGAGTGCCTACACTAGGTACCCAAAGTCACGTACACGACGAAACCTCAGCACCCGAAGCGTCTCAACAACGTGTGTCAAGAATCTGAGCAGTGTCCGATGGGACGGAAGAAGGCGAAAGAGAGTCAACCTGCGCCCGGAAGCCACGAAACAAACGTGCTTCATGACTGGATGCAAGATAACAAGTTGATGATGATGATGAGGCGTGATATTGATGTTAGGGCCCCTGAGGTCCGCTACGGCGCCACACGCTATTTAGTGAGCGCGTCTACCTCTAAAAAGATAGCAAATCTCGCAGCGATGCGCAGCTGCGACGGAATAACACATTGCTAGAGGAGTTGTTAGTGAGTTGATTAATACGTGCATGGATGATAAAAGGATTTCACTGTCCTTGGTTGGCACTCCACTTCCAATAGTGCTGACGTTGTACCAGTTATCGATCCACGACGAGCGCGCTTGCTGTATCGCTCCTCTTGCGTGGCACGCTGACCCATGAAGTGAAACCCTTGAGCATATTCCAGGTTGGCGATTGATGAGGTTGAGAAACGATAAAGCAAGTCTGCATTCAAACCTCAGCGTCGACAAACGAGTTTCAACTTCCTAAAAGGGGATGCAACAGACTACTCGCGGATGGCCAGGTCAACTCGATGCAAGGCACTTCTACTTCTTCAGCTGCGACAGCAAGAAGCCCGCAGCAAACGCAGCCACGAGTGTTCCGATGGTCCAGACCTGGCAGCGTGGTGGCACTGGGCAGCCGTGGTACGCCATTGTGTAGGAGCAGCATGGCTTGACCGGAATCTTGTCCTTGAGTGCCTTGATAATCTGCACGGCCTTGCCCTTCGTTGGCACGGTGTGGCCGCACTCGATGAGCGCATCTTCAATCGCCTGGATGGTCTTGATCACGTGGTCCAAGCGACGAGTAGATGGCCCCATGTGGCCAATGCGGAAGTATTCCGTCTTGATCTTCTTGTGCAAGCCACCAGCGAGCGACACACCGCGCTGGTACACCTTGGGCAAGAAGTTAGGGCCAGTGACGCCCGCAGGGAAGCGCACACACGTGAGCGTGTTGGCGCCGCTGTCAGCGTCCGTCACGAGAGAGCAACCGAGAGCCTTGACTGCGTCCTTCACGGCCTGGCCAATGAGGCGGTGTTCCAGGAAGCGCTTCTCCATACCACCGTCATCGAGCAAGATGTCGAACGCCTTGTTAAGCGCGAACAAGTGGTTGACGGAAGGGGTGGCAAAATAGCTTGGAGTGCGCGCTTCGTAGCTCTTCATGATAGGCAGCCAGTTGCGCCAATCCACGTAGTACTTGGTAGTCGACGTGTTATTCTCAAACGCCTGCAGGGCGCGGGGGCGCACAACCATGAGACTCAAACCAGCAGGCACAGCGATGCACTTCTGCGATCCTGTGAGCACGACATCCAAGTCCCACTGCTTCATACGGCACTCTTCGCCACCCAGGGCGCAGACGCCATCCACCACAATGATCGCATCTGGCTGGTGGCGGCGGATCGTCGTGGCGAAGTCCTTGACATGAGCCAAGACACCCGACGACGTATCCACATGCGTGATGGTCACCAGCTTGAAGGACACGCCACCCGTCAAAATGGCCGACAGCTCCGCCGTTGATGGCTGTGAGCCGACCTCAGCGCGCAGGTGCGTCACGGTCGCTCCATAGCGCTCCAAGCATTCGCCGAAGTTGTCGCCAAAGTAGCCTGCAAGTCACCCCCCATATCGTCAATCGACGAAGATGAAAACAACGGCACGATTCAACGACTTACCGTTGTTGATCACGAGGGCGTTGTCGCCCGCGTTGATCAGGTTCGCTCCAACCATGTCCCAACCGAGGGTGCCGGAGCCGGCAACGATCAGTGGCTGGCCATCAGGGGCCAGAAAGACCTACACAGGTGCCATTCATGGTCACAACACCAGAAGATCCCTTCGATCTACTATGGAGCGACACAGCACGCACCTTTCGCATCTTCTCCAAGCACCGGCCAAACGCTTCGATGACGGTCTTGTCGACATGCGAAATTCCCTCGGTCGCGAACTCCTTGAGCACACGAGCTTCAAACTCGATCGGCCCCGGGTTCATGCACAAAACCTTCTTCGTCATCTGCACGTACACACCACCATCATATATTGTTCAGATCCTGTGCCACGGCCGCGGTGGCCACCACGCGCATTCAGCGGACCTTTGCTCGCTTCGCTCAACTCGTTGTGTCCGCCAAATCCACTTCAAGCGAGACGTGCAATTCGCTGATGAATTGAGCGATTCATCCGACAAGAGACCATCACTCGGATTTTGCAGCATTTTGGTAAATTTTCAGCTGCAGCAAATATATGTTGCGATGTTTCATCTCATGCCACTTGGTGTGTTGACAGTGATAATCTCAACAAGCAAAAGGGGTTTATGGACTATATCTCAAGTTGAGATATAACCCAAAAAAACTTTTGCCCGTGAGGGCTAAAAAACAGTTTTGGGTTCGATGGCCAACGCTGGCCAGACATGCTGGGCATCTCAGCATGCATTGGCTCAGAGTGTTGTTTTTCACCAGCAGCAGTGTGGAGTGAAGGTCGAGTGGACGTGCGCTCGGTGCCATGCGCATCAAATGTGACCGCATTTGCAAACGCACGACACACCACCACGCACCACGATGAGCCCCACCAGAACCGCTACGATGCGCACCGCCAAGAGCGCCACGCCAGTGGCTGAACCAGTTCGACGATCACAGCGTACGCGAAGCAAGCCTGCCGTCATGAGCGCCTTGCATGAAAGTGAAGCGACATCAGCTCCGACACGCAATGGGACCAAACGCACCGCAGAGGCGACAAAAGCGCCAGTGACCAAGCGGACGAAACGCGCGTCTAGCGCCGAAGACGTTGTTACCGAGACGTTGGACCCACTCGCGAGCTTGTCGGAAGAAGTGCTCATGCGGATGGCGGCTTACATGAACGTAGCGGACGTATTGTCGTTCACGAGCGCGCTCAAATCTGTGCGTGCGACAGCCAGCAACACGTTCTGGGAGAACATTTTGGTGGAGCAATGTGGCGTGCCAGCGGCAAAGATCAAACCTCGTATGCCGCGACGAGAACAAGTGGTCAAATTCGCACAAAGCAAAGGCTGCCGGCACTGCAAAATGGTCAGTCTACAGAACAAGCAAATCCGCAAGCACTCGGAGTACAGGGGCTGGGTCGTGTGCGGCGAGTGCTTGAAGCTTCCTCGATTTCAGGAAATTGGGTACCAGGAGGCAATGAACAAGTTCGGACTCAAGCACTTTGAGCTGGCGCAGCTTCCATTTCGCACGATCACTATGTCTGTGCATCACGACTATGACAGCGACTTCGAAACTTACACTAAGAAGCTACTCAATTTGGAAAAGGTTTTGAGCTTTGTGGAGTCGTTGAAGGCTGCAGAGACATGCAGCATTTCAGATGAAGTCGATGATGCTCAAGATCGATGCCGAATCTGCCGACACGTTGGTGTCGGATGCACTGCAGCGCGTCTTCCAAACGAATCACGACGTAGTTGGCTGTGTTCACAGTGCATCAAGTCAACCAAGATTCAAGAAATCGGGTACATGCAAGCAATGAAAGACTTCAAGCTCAAGCGCGCTCAGATACTGCAGATTCCATGTCGGCTAGTCGAGGTCAATTACCATGGTCACATCTCGATGAAGAAGCTCTACAACGTTCAGACAGTGATCGACTTTGTGGAATCATAAAGCGATGATGGACAATGCGAGTGAGGCTGCGGATTACTGTGTTCACGAGATGGATACATCCCCTATTTCATAAATGCATGACATTTATTCAGGTAGGCTCTCGGGCCAGTGTACGATGGGCATCATACGCCGAAATTTTACGTTGTACTTGGGCTCGCATTAGAAGTCCGTTTGGATAACTAACCGTGTAATAAAAAACTGCAACGGGAAGAAACGCTTTATTTCCACGGGTCTCGGCGGTAAATTACCGATGAGGCTGACCGCTGACGCTGTGTGACCGAGTTGGTGGTCTGGTCTGTGGGTGATGCGCTGTTCGTTGACGGCGCAGCAGCCGGCAGTGCGCTTCTTCTACCGTCCAGCATGAGCGTCCGACGATCGGCTGGAAAGCGCACCGGAAGCGACCTGGCCACGACTGCGGTGGCGCCGACTCGACAATCGCGCCGCATCCGCAACGTGTCTGCCGACGAAGTCTCGCTGTCCACACCTACGAAAGCGAGCACCAAGCGCAGCAAACGCGCGACCGACGCAGACGTAGCGTCAACGCCTTTTGTGCGTCTGTCGGATGAAGTGATGCTGCGCGTCGCGGCATTCATGGACGTGACGGACCTGCTCGAGTTCACCAATACTGCGTGTGGCAAGCACAGCGGGTTTGGGAACGAATTCTGGGAGAGCGTGCTACGGGAGCGTTGCACGGTGGCAAAAGCCACGTTCAAGAAGGGAACTCGGTATCGAGAAAAAGTGGTCGCGTACGCGCGATCGAAGCGCTGCCGAAACTGCAAGGTGGTCAACCCGGCAAACCAACGCGTTCGCAGACAATCAACGCACTTCGGATGGGTGCTTTGCCGAGAATGCCTTGATCTTCCGCGCTTTCATGAGATTGAGTTTCACGACGCAATTCAGCGGTTTGGCCTCGAGGATTCGCAGTTGAATCAACTACGCTTCCGCACAAAATCCGCGTCTTACGAGAACTACCGTGAGCGTGGGCTCCACCAGGAGAAATTGTTCAACCTCCAGAAGGTGATGGATCTTGCGGCGTCTTGTAAGCCGAAATCGGCGCGTCCGATGTAATGAACAAATCGGTGGTCTAACAGCGTGTCGAGCACGTGCTGTGACGCACCTTACGATCATCGGTGACAGTGATTTAGTTATGCGGGCCATGTGCAGCGGCCGAGCCCCCCGTAATCATCGTCTATCGGAGTACTATCGCCTTGCTCAACACCTGCGATCCAGTGCCGGTGGACGCACCATCTCCGATCCTTCAACCGGATGGCTGACGGGCTGGCTAACTGGGCCATCGATTATCGCCAGTCGTTCGAAGTCACAGCTCAATACGCTATCCCCTCGCACATCCTTCGCCATCTCGCGATGGATATGTGGGGCGCAACTCCACGGCAGCAAGTTGTAGACCGATAACAGCAGGCTATTGTAGGATATTGGAAAGATAATCCCTTTCAATATACCCACCCATTAAGCCCATTAGAGCCTTTTAGCCAACCAAAATTACGATAAATATTTGCCGAGTATTTTTATCGTGAAATTTACCGAGTTGTGTGGTTTAGCACAAGGCACATTTTACGATGTCCCAATGCGAAATGGAGGTCCTCGCCATCTCTCCTGTCCAGAGGAGACTCGACGGCAGCGCTCATGCTCCATGAGGAATTGAAGCAAGACCCTATCGACAGGCCACTAATTCCACCAGTACGTCTCACTCCCTGTGAGCTGTCTGACGAGATTGTCGCTCCTCGTCACCTTCGCTCATGTTGCCACTGCCAGTCAAAACAGAGCAAATATAATAATGATTGAAAACTGTTGCCGATATTGCAGTCTGAACATCACACGTGTTTTCGCGGCAAGGTTTTTACCACAACGTCAGAAAAACCTCGTTTTGTTTGCGTACATTGTGCAATTCACGGTAGTGCTAAAAGGCTCTAATAGAGCTAATTAAGCCGATGAAATGAACACGAGGCGAAACAAGTGGTGAGGACGGCTGGATTATGCATACTGGTGGCAGTGCAGTCGATGCGGATGTGTATAATTTAAGAGGAAATCGTGAGAATGCTCAACAGACATGCAGGGAGTAGAGAGAAACCGTAGGCTGGATGGAAGGGCGCCAATTTCAGAGGACAACGGGTTGGAACTACCAGCTACCAGACGTAAAAACTCTCGTGACCACTAGAATATCTGTCTTTTGATGTTCCCTCCACTGAGGGTAAAATTATCTGTGAACATCACTCATTGGATATGTGGTTCACTACAACAGTCTCCGTCAATGAGGGATGTTAGCTTTCGCATCATCTTGCTGAAGTCATTGTCATTGAGTTGTGGGACATGTGTGTGTTTTAAGGGCTATTCTAGGGACTGTACCAAGATTGTGTGTTGTGTGGGAATGATGGAACGCATACTGAAGAGACTCATGACACCAAAGGAACATTGTAGCGCGGAACAACACTTGTAGGACTTGGACACCATTTTGCTCCTTGATCAACAGCTAGAAGGGACTCAGACACCATTGTTGCATTCCTCACACTTCGAAAGGGACTCAGAAACAATAGTTTGCATTTCACACACATTGACCTGGGACTCAGAAACCCGCACACGAAATTGTGTAATTTCAGATAACTCAGACTCAGACTCAGTTAAGAGCAGTGGCAGCTCGCTTGGGATGATCTTCACACTGTTCCCTCGTGCTCGTGGGCAGCGAGGACGATTTTGCGGGATGAAGACCGCAGGGAAAACCTCGCTGGCTGGTCGGCGAGGAGAAAACCTCGCTATATATGCATGTGTTGTTGATACAGAAACGATATGATCGTTTTCGTCAATGCTCTGCACTGCCACAGCATCACCGCAGGCCACGTTCGTGGCGGCCGCCAACACCATGGCCTTGTGTCTGCATGCGGTTTTTCCATCGTATTGCTTTGTGCCGTCTTTCATTTCGTTTTTAACGGCTGTAGCAGGCAGCACAAGCGTACGTGTCTTTAGAAGCTCACGCAACATGGCGATGCAACGTGCGTACGCAGCACATTTCGTCCAAGGATCTATCGTTGAAGCGCTTTGACTCCCGCTACTCTGCAGCGCTTTTGTAGACGGGCAACCGTACTACGAGTGCACAGTACACAGAGCGAGGAAGCGTGTGCTGTCCTGCGTGAGTGTGGATGGCTCAGTGTGATCTGCCTTGCGGTCATGCACAGGCAGTCACTTCGTGTGCAATTTGCCTTACCCTTAGACACAGGCAATTGCAGGGCGACCGTTGCACTTGGGAGTGAAAATGCAGAGTGAGATTATTAGCTTAGGTCTCCTACCAAACAATCAATATATGTATTGTTGCAAGTAACAATGGTGTTCAATTAACTAAAAGCGTGCCCCTTCAGACTGGCAACGGACGCCGTGACCTTTCAGATGCAACGGTCAGAATGTAGGTCGATTGGGCGGTTGAAGCCCGTCGACACCTCTCACCGAACTAACTTGTCACGAGGTTGGGCTCATAACCTGTGAAATTTAGGAGGAGATCGTGAGAATGCTCAACAGACATGCAGGGAGTAGAGAGAAACCGTAGGCTGGTTTAGACTTGACTTGGGAATGTGACGAAGCGGGCCTTCAAATCGCACTTCGTCGCGTCACAAGGTTCGCGGCTGACTGAGGGAGGGGGGTGCCTCGCTCTACTTGCTTCTTCTCTTGACTTCACACTGTGTACCCAGACCGCGAAAGGAGTTCGGTCTTCACAATCCGCGAGTGGTCTTGTCGCGGAAGCACTCGCTGCTGTTGCTGCTTGGTGAACGCGTTCGATGGACTTGTCTTYAGCGACGCGTTCGGTTGGGGTCTTCTACCGCGGATACTTCGACGAAGCAGAAGCAGGTTAGTTGTAGGAGATCTAGTAAACGCCCTTGATAATACGCGTTCTTGCTCTTCAGGTATGTTTAACGTGCCCTCAGCTTAGGCACGGGGGTTTGTGAGAGGCTTCCGCTTCCTACCGCGCTCATCTGCTTTGCCTGGCCTCCTACAGTGGGCTCAGGGCACTTGGGGGAGGCGAGGGACTTGAGTGGTTGCTGGAAAGTTTGGCTCTGACTGATCTGTTTTCTCTGGACCTCCAATCTCTGATACTTGATACCTTGCCCTAGTGGTACTATCTAATATGCCCGGGTACTAGCCGGGTAAATATACCGAAGTATACCTACCAAATACATACCAGTATAGTATTACCTACCTACCAGGACATATTCCATCACTCGACCTCGCGGATCTCGGTCGGAAGCTTCGCGACCACTTCGCCACAGGAGGAAGCGCGCCAATGTCAGAGGACAAAGGGGTTGGAACTACCAGCTACCAGACGTAAAAACGCTCGTGACCACTAGAATATCTATCTTTTGACGTTCCCTCCACTTAGGGTAAAATCATCTGTGAACATCACTCATTGGATATGTGGTTCACTAACAGAATGTCAAGAGTCATGGCACTCTCCAACATCCGTTTGATCCACCACTGGGATACCAATCTGTCTCACATTCTAAGTGCAATACCAATCATTTTTCCCAGCAACGGCAATCGCTTTTATCTCACACTGTAAACCGGATCCACACCCCAAAGAGCGAAAAGAAGCAATCAGTCCGACAGCAGAAGGCAAATTCACACTCGGAGATACGAAGTGCTATTGAGCGCGATCGCAGCGCCAGAATCAGGAGCGGGTCGGTGTTTTTTTTGAGCGCCAGATCTGACAATTATGAATCTTGAAAGTTCGATATGAAAATCCAGAACTGGAAACTGGAAAGCACGTTCTTGGGAAAATTCTAGCTGATTTTGTTCTGCACAGTTAAATATAGAAGAAGTAGTTTGGCGCGGTATGAGAGAATATGTCATCATCATCGCTGTTCTGCACTCCCAAACCAGCAGGAAGATGAAGCGAGTCAAGTCACTTGAGATGGCGAGAGAAGTTGTGGAGAGGAAACAGGCATTCGTTTCGCTATCAGCGAAGAAGTCAACTTGATTTTGGCGGGCGGTGCTACAGCAGCTAGATGCCGACGAGTGCTTATGCAGAAGTACGCTGCAGAGTGCCCACGCAGAAGCAGCTTACATCACGGAAAGTGCAACTTGCCAAGAAAGTTTCTGGTAAGTGCGGCGGGACTCTTTGCAACGAATGCGATTCAACAGTGTCTGTGCGCGCAGGTGTTGCTGTTGAGACAATTGCCGATGTTCGACAGTGGACGGCCGATCGATATTGTGGCTCTGCCCTCATTCACAGAGCAACGACTCAACTGCAGTACCCGGTATCCTTGCGAACGGAAGTGCGGACAAGGTTGTTGTACTAGACTGTTTTCATGAAACCGTGGACGGGCAAGTCATTGCTATCATCCCGGAAACTGCTTGAAAACTGCGTTCAGTGGATTGACAGTCAGGTTGATTGTCGTGCAGGAAGCGTTGACGGCACCTACAAAGTTCACAAAGGTGGGTGGGCATTGGCCGCATTCGGTTCAATCGTTACCCACTACGACAAGCTACAGGCTACCTCAAGCGTGTTATCCCTCGGAGCTTCATGCTGACACGGAGCGAATCCACCTACCCCGTACCAATAGCTTTTTGTCGCTGTGAAAGATTCCGTTCAAGTGAATTTTTTTATCACACACTGGATCTGCGCTTCGCTTGTACTACTCTGTTCACACTTAATCTGCCGACGAACATCTGGAGATCATCAGGTTGAGGTTCCAGTGTGTGTTGCACCTGTCAAAGATAATGGAGTGGTTCAGCTGAGACCAGACCGTGAACTGGCTTCTCAGCCCGCTGTCCTCTGCATTTTGGAAGTGATCAGTTCGCAGCAAGAGAATGCCGGAGGAACGAAGGTGGCGAAACGCAACTCATGATGAGCAAAGACCAAATTGGGAGAGGCTACTTCGTGTGAGCGATAACGGCTCTTTACGCAGTGGAATGCGGCAACACGTGGCGACGCAATTTGGGTGCAGTGTCAAGCTCGTCTCCAACGTGTGGCAACGTGATTGCAACTCTGTGTCATCATTGCCGCCCGTCTTCCGCAATAAAGCCCCTGTTTGCCGTGAAATCGGCAGCCTACCTGATGTCAACAACAGACGTCATCTCTGTGGTAGACAAAAGATCGACAGAAACCAACTAGTAGCGCGATTGCGTGAAATTCCAACTAATCAGCGACCCAATTTGCGCAAATTGCTGAGTCGACGTTTCTCTCGGAAGGTTGCCCAGCTCAAGAAGGAAAGGTACATACGTGGCTCCACCATTCAACCGACGCCAACGCTGACAGACGATCATAAGCGAGAACGATTGCGTTTTTGTCGAAACTGTGATGAAGAAACACTCTGGGTTTTGCGTGACACTCAAGCGATCAGAGGTCGACTGTGTGTCGTGCGGCGTGGGCACAGCAAGTCACCAAGGCGAGGTCGACTGTGTGTCGGTCGATGTGAAGGAAAGTTGTCAAGGCGAGGTCGACTGTGTGTCGGCAGTGTGGTCCATACTCACGAAGAGGAGTCGACTGTGTGTCGGGTGGTGGGGCCCACTCACTTAGGCGAGGTCGACTGTGTGTTGTGTATGATATATACTAGGAACAAATAGGCATATAGGCAGTATCTTAGGGATAGTTGTTTTCCCTTGCCTGGAGGGACGGCGAGTGAGCGGTCGCGTCCTTTCGAGGTCACCGAGGGCGGAAGCGACAGTGCGCCCTTAACTTCTCAATCTACCAGCTACTGCACGAGACTTTGGTACAAGTAAGATCCAAATCCCTGTCTGGAGGAGTTCCTGGCCAAGTGAAGACCAGCAAAGGTGACAGGAGGTCGACTGTGTGTCGAGCCAAAGTGGCTTGGAAATCCCAACATTGAGGGAGGACTACTTCCAACCAGCGAGTGAAGGAGCAAGCATAAGACAGAGATTCGTTGCCGACACTCAATAGTGAGGTGTGTGGATGCCCACTGCTGTGCGCACAGAATTTCGGGACTCCGATTCAAAGAACCAGGGAAGACTGAGAAGGATTTTCAAAGAAAATATGATTGTTGTTCGTGCGCGCCAAGGACTCGATAACATACGCCAATGCGAATTTTAAGGCACTCCATGACAAAACCTTATCCGCGCAATTTCTGGTGACCGCTATCGATTCGATGATATGCTCAACGTTATCCATCTGGATGAGAAGTGGTTCTTTCTAAAGCGGCTTGGCACTCAAGTTTACCTGGCGACATCATAAGATGGTCTACCAAGTGAAACAGCACCAATCCAGAGCGTGCACCATAAGCGTTTCATCACCAAGGTCATGTTTCTTTGCGCAGTCGCCCGCCAACGTGGGGAATGGCATGGCAAATTGGGTATATGACCGTTTGTGGAGGTTCAAATGGCGCAGCGTGATAGCAAAAATCGGCCCAGAGGAGTGCTCGAAACAAAGTCCATCTCAGTAAACCGCGAGTACCTCATCGACAAGTTGTTCCCTGCTATCCAAGAAAAATGGCCCCAACAGCCTCCAAATTGCGTCTTACAAATCCAGCAAGATAATGACTCGCCACATATTAAGCCATTTGACGATGAAGTGGTCGAGCACCTCCGCAGAATGCAAGCAGGCGGAATCTGGTGCATCCAGATTTGCCGCAACCCGCGCAGAGTCCGGATCTGAACGTTTTGGACTTGGGTTTCTTCAACTCGATTCAGACACTACAAGACACACAATCACCAACGACAGTCAACGATCTCATCAATGCGGTATGCGATGCATATGAACGCACAACTGCTGACACGGTGGACAAAACGTTCCTTTCGCTCCAGTGTCGGATGCTTCAAGTACTTGAGAATGAAGGCCGAAACGACTCCAAACCACCAAGGTGCCCGCCGAACCGAAATCTGCGCAACCACCTGCCGCATTAGAATTGGGCGCCGACGTTGTTGAAAGAGTCGGCCGCGTCTTGAAAAGCACAAGGACACCGATTTTTCGACCATAGCAAAAAAACGAGGCGAATCGCTGCCAAATACAGTCTGTTATACTGCCCTATACTTTCGGTTGTTTTTCTCGATTTACAGGAATCGCACTTCCACACCTGATAGATGTTACATCTACATTGCACATGCTGAGGCAGTAAGCACCAACGCCGATCAGGTGCAAATAAGACAAAAACAGAGTGCTATGGATCACTCCGCCGCAAAATTTGTGTCTGTATGTAATGGGCCATTTGGTCCCATCACATGATTGGCTGAAATGCTGATCATTATCAGCCAATGGGGTTCTTTAGTAGGAATAGGTATAAATATTACATAGGTAGGGTATGCAGGTTTTGGTACATTTCTTAGTAGGATATAAGAACCCAACAATATATTCAGTTCAGGTTTTCCCACCAACCACGCATTGCGTACTTCAGCGGGGACGTGCGGTCATCAGAGCGAGAGACCTCGCTCAAGCAACTTGCTTCCTCGAGTTGCACACAGTGTACGCTGTGGTAATGGGATTGATAGTCCCGTTACACTGTATGGCCGGATGTGGTACGATTGCAGTGCTGGCCTTATGTCTCCAGAAAGGCCAAGGTGTAGCTGGGTGTTTGCACACGCCGAGCTAACTGGCGTACACCGTCATCGCAGTGAGGAAGCGTGAGACTTCTGCACGCGTCTGTGTGAGATGTGCGGAGAAAGAGCGTCCGGTGCACTGCACGGACCTCTAGCGCGTGGGTGGAAGGCTTCGGTATTTCACACGAAAATGCAGACTGTATTTTGCTTAGACTTAGCGAGCTACAAAAATATTCAAATAAACAAGGTTCACATGAATAGCCTTCAACCTCATGTGTCCCTTCGTGGTGCGACCCTCTGAACAGGCAGGATCGCAATGGACGTACTTACGCGAACCACTCCTGTGCGTCGCACAACGGATCGGATCAGATTCAGACTCAGATCGAAGACCGTTATCTCGTGGTCTCCCGATCTCTCTCTTGACAGCGGGCCAGTGAGTCATTTACTCCGCCCGTGTTGACATCGTTCGAATTGAGGACCGTCCCGTCCCCTCAATTCAGAACTTGAATTGTGAATCGGGCACACCAATTCACGGGAGAGGGCGCTCAGCTCGGATTATTAACGCTGTTTAAACGAGTTAATCTGGCACCAAATTCAATACTTGCATCAAGCAAGAACACGAGAACAGTTTGACGCCCTGCAGGAGCTTGTCGTCACCCTGGGAAGATACAGGTATAGCGCGTTGCAGTATCTTAACATTTATTCCGGCTGATGATCCGCGTAGGAGCACAAGTGTTTGTGCAGATCGCTTTTCTCAGCAGTATCTATCACCGAATTGGTCATCTTGGTTTCAAGTCGCTGGTGGCGTCGCTGGGGTATAGAATGCAATTGAATCATTTCATCAAAAGCAAATACTACACAGCAACGAGCACCAACAGCAACCGTTCTTAAAATGATACCATCCCGTTGATGGTCTCGTACGGATCCGAAGTGTCCAGTAGCAATTTCGGTCACAGAGCTAGTGGGCCCATCTTATCGGCTGTCATTGCGGCAAGCAAGGCACTCATCGTCACTGGCAATCATCGAATTATGCGGAATGCGATTCGAGCGCCCGTAGAAGAGTTCTTTTATGCCCCAATATATCTGGTTGGTGCAGGTAACGTTGATGAAGTTACCGTGACGCAGCACCGCAGTAACCCTTTACAAGTCATCGCTGACCAGTGAATCATTAACCTGTATTTGCATTGAACACACGTTAAAATTGTTCAGAGCGGAACCCGACGATTGTGGAGCCGTGGCACCAGGTCGATGACATTGCTTTCTGGTTTGTGAGCCAAAACCTCAATAACATCGCGATGTGATGACGATTTGCGTGCGCAATCCATTGTTATATGCGTCGTGGAGTCAAGGTCATGGGCGGCTTGCTTGTAGGCCGGTGCTTGATCGCTCCACACGTCGACACTCGTCGACGTCCTCGTCTTCGTTGAACATCTACTGGTTCACGGCATCGCACTCAATGACGGAAGGCGAAGGCAAGCTAGCTCACCATCAAGCAGTTAGCTTCATCCTTGACGCCATCTTCCTCCATGTACAACGCCATGGGACGTCCCATTGCCTCCAAAGGCCAAGCGAGCACCCACAGCAAGCGCGGCAGTCAAAGTTCCAGTTCCTGTGTGGTGTCGCGGATCCCATGGCGAGGGAGATCGCTGACCACAAAACAATAAGGAGCGTACAACGAGTAGATTAAACGAAAATTCGTATTGACGAATACGCTTAAAACACGAATCTACGTAGCAAAGCACTCGTGGTACGTCCACTCTTTTCCTCAGTTCTTGGTTGTGCTGAGTACTAGGAGCTTCAGCGATGTCGAGATGCCCGAAATTTTAAGTAGAACTTACGCAAACTTACGCGTAGATCTGTGGCTATTGTGCCAATACCAAACCAAACTCACCGCCCTGGTCAAATATCTCCAGGCCGGGACACCGTACAACGATGTTGGGACGCTTTGAGTCACAGATCTATCGCTCAACCCGATGGAGATGCGGGGATCGCGTTGAAATGCACTCCCTATCGAATGAATACACCCAACACGCACGCACACAACACTTCAACGCAGGCAAGCTTTCCCTGCACACTCAGATACGGGCGCGCACCGTTCGCAGCCCGGCCGTCATTGTAATGCAGGCCACAGCCCGGCAAACCAAGCCGACTTGTGATGAAAAGGGAAAAGTCTGTACTCATCGTTTATCTTTGCTTCTGTCCATGGATCCTAAGCCTTTCAAACTTCCACGGGTATCCCTTTGGGTCCGTTGGATTCCATTGCCACCAGTCGGGCCTCCTTGCGATGCCTGTGGGCCGAGCAATGATGGAAAATCCACTGTGACGAAGCGGGTCTTCAAATCGCGCTTCTTCGCGTCACAAGGTTCGCGGCTGCCTGAGGGGGGTGCCTTGCTGTGTTTGCTTCTCCTTTCGACTTCACACTGTGTACCCAGACCGCGAAAGGAGTTCGGTCTTCACAATCCGCGAGTGGTCTTGTCGCGGAAGCACTCGCTGCTGTTGCTGCTTG
>NSDO01000027.1:298615-310796 GCA_002286825.1 Lagenidium giganteum
CCGCGCTCATCTGCTTTGCCTGGCCTCCTACAGTGTGCTCAGGGCACTTGGGGGAGGCGAGGGACTTGAGTGGTTGCTGGAAAGTTTGGCTCTGATTGATCTGTTTCCTCTGGACCTCTAACCTCTAACACTTTATATCCTGCCCTACCTGCCCTATCCCATATGGGAGGTATTGATGAAGTAAATATACCGGGGTCGTACCGGAATATATCTACCGACTACAAGGAATATAATACTTATATATCTGCTCCTGTGGTCGTCCATCGTCCGGGTTTTCGTGGAAAGTTCCAACGCCACTTCGCCACAACCGCCCCTGTCCTGGGGGTACTTTCGCCTGCAGGGAGGTCTCGCATGACACCTTGGCCGTCGAAGGCGACGGATATCCCGCGTTCTTTCGGCATTCTCGCCCGCGTTCTTCCCGGAATCTTTGCCCGCACCGACGTTTCTTGGACTCGAAAGCAGTCCTTCGCGCACCTCTCCTGTTTGTCGACACGCGCGTTCGGGATCCAGCACTCATGCCAGCGCGCAATCGTGGCCAACGTCGAAGCTCTCGCGCATCCGGCACCTCCCGGGCGAGCCCTGACTCGGTTCGGGTTCCTGATGAACGCGAAGCCAAGGCCCCTGAGACTCCCGGCGCTGCTGCTTTCACCGGCGCTTCCGCCCGCGAGAATAACGACGAGGAAACCCCACGCGCGACGGGTGATGGGGAGACCAAGCACGCGGAACCGGATCGCGCAGGCGGCCGCGAAGAGGCCTCGAGCGCACGTGCTTCTCCACCGCTGATAGACCTGTCCTTCGATTTCGACGAGGGTTCGCCCGCTAGTATTGCTGCCCCCGCGCCTCCACCTGATCCCGTGCCTGCCGCCACTGTCCACACCGGAACCAACCTCATGCTGTCGCCCGCGAGCCGCTGTGCCTTCATTGACGCGATTCGTCGGTTGTGCGTCGATGCTGAAACTGTGTATCGTGATGGTGTCTTGGTCGACGCTGTCTTGCAGAGAGTTTGCCCGTCTCATCTGAGCATATCGCGTCCAGTTCGCTCTTCCGCGGGGGGTGCTGTTTGTGTGTGGGCCGCGAGCTCTTCGAGACCGCGCGGGACGAAGCTGACAGACGCGAGATGGCCATTGCATTGCAGCTCGCGAAGACCCAACAAGCTCTCCGAGAAGCGCGTGAGAAGGCTGACGCGGTTTAGAACGGGGGGGGGGGGGAGAACCGGTCGAGGCGTGTCGCGTTGAATGATGACGACTGGGTGAAGAACGACGAGACCGCGAACGCGAGCATGAGTGCTGACAAAAGACTTCGAGCGCTTCGAGGTCGCGCGCGTGGAAGTACGCGAAGGGGATGCCGAACGCGAACGCTGACGTTTACTCGGCTGATCGCGACGCTCTTGAGGCTTCGGCAACGCGTATCGCTTCCCTCGAGAACGAGCTTCAAGCCGCAAACGCCGAAGTGACGCGATTACGGGCGGTGGAGGCAGCTGTACGCGCGATCCAAGCCACGATGACCGGGATGCCCGCGCCTCATTCAACGCGACACGCCTCAACCAGTTCTCCACCCCGTTCGCGTTCACAACCTCGCGTATCCTCTCGGTCGCGTTCCCGTTCAAGCTCTACTCGCGCCCCCCGACGCCTGGACGCCCCCGACTCACCTCCTCTTGCCGACGTGCGCGCCCAACATTCTCCCAGCCCCGACCCGACGCTCCGCGAACACGTCGTTCCTACGCTCGACAACCGCTTGCTTCCCCGCCCTTGGTCTCTGCGTCTTCCAATTTCGTCGTTGGGCTCATTGACCGAAGATGTGGTGTGTCGATGGCTGCTTCCCACCCCCACCATGTTCCCGTCGCGTCCGCGGCCACGCTTCGGCGATCCACCTTTTGTCCAGCCGGTAGTCATGCGGATGATTTACCGCAGCGCTCCCTGAAACGCGTTGTCGACCGTCCGCACACCTGTCACGTTCAACCCGCGTGATGATCGGTTTCTTCGGCTTCACGCGCAAGTCGCGTCGTATCTTAATCAACACGCGTTTGCCCTCTGGGAACAAACTCATTACCTTCGCGTGGACGCGTTGACTCCTCAAGGCGGGCAACTGATCGCGGAACGTGACTCACGCCTCCACGCTTGTCGACGCGCACTCAACGGCATCCTCGAAGAAGCCATCGCACTGATCAGGTCTGGCCACTGCGACCTGGACATCCTGCTGGACGTGACGGCCCTGGTGCCTCCCAGGGATCCCATCGAGTGGTTCCTCACGTATTCGGCATGCCCCAGCGATATCCTGCTCGCCGCGATGTTAGCCCAGCTCGACTCTGCCGAGCCGTTCCGCTTGTATCATCGCGTGATTTCTCGTCAGCACCCCGCGCATACCCCCGATGTCTTCTCTCTCGTGGACAGTAAGTTTGGCGGCCTGACGTTCAGCAGCTTGGCCCCTGCACATTACGACAGCGATTCCGCTTAACCATGCTCGCGAATATCACGCTTCCGTTGTCTTTACGCGTTCGCTCGGATTTGTGGTGACGAGAGTGAATCAGTAGTACGCGACTCCTGTGCGCGATGGTTCCAACGGCGGTGATGTCACGCGTTCATAGTAGTGTGTGGTCCTGTCGACGGCATCGCGCGGTGACAGCAACTCAGCCCGGCGGCGGGACGCGACTTGGCGTAGTGGAATGGCGTGGCGATGGCAGCACAGTGGCGGGACGCGCAAACGACAGCCACTGTGTCCACGTGTGACGACGGCACGCGGATACTCACACGATGTCGCCCGCGACGTGAGCCGGTCGCGCCTGCCGATAGCCCTGTGCGACCACGCGACGTGGGGACGGCTTGGGTGACCACGCGACTTGGTGACGCGTCGGGGTGGCGCTCGCTCGTGACGCGAGTGATAGCTGTGCGCGCCCATGCCATGCATTCGTCAATCGTGGGACGCGGCGACGACCGCGAAAGGGACCGCGGGACTTTTGGTGACGCGCCGGGGTGGAGCACGCTCGCGATGGCGGGTGATGGCTGTGCGCGCTGATGACAGTACGGCAGTCGCATACTCGCCCACGTCGACGACAGCGACAGATGCGGTCACGTTGACGGCATCGCGTGGTGACAGCAACTCAGGACGGTGGCGAGGCGCAGCGGTGGCAGTGGACGGCGGCTACGCGTCATCGGTACTTGGCGCAGCGGACGACGGCACATGAGTGTCTGCACGCGATGTCACCCATAACTCGAGTCGACCGCGCCTGACGATAGCCTTGGATGACCACGCAACTTGATGACGCGCCGGGGTGGTGTCCGCTTGCGACAGCGAGTGACGGCCTGTGCGCGTTCACGACCAAGTGTTCACGACTCGGCTTCACTGAGGAACGCCGCGGTGACCGCGAACGGGACCGCGCGACTTGGGGACGCGTCGATCGTAAATGGCGCGTGGTATGCCAGGCTTGCTACACATGTCGCGCCTTACCACGGTGACCGTGGACACTGTCATGTCGGGATGAATGAAGAACTGGCGGCAGCACGCCAACGCCCCAACGATGGCAACACGCGATTGTGACGACATAAGCACGCAGTGACGGCGGCCCACGAAGCGGGAGCGCGGCATGCGATGATGATGACACTGAGCACCGACGGCTCCTGTTCGCGATGATGACGGCAACGGGCACATACGGCAACACGTGACAATGGCAGTAGCACCCAGAAAACGACGGCGACGCGGGCCTTCCAGCTTCACGACTATGCCAGCATGTGATAGTGCTAGCACCACACGACGATGGCGGTGCATGGTGGCGACATCACGCCATAACGGCTGACGACAGTGGCTGACGATAGCGCGCGACGGTAGGCTCGCTTCGGTGGCGCTATAGCCAACACCATAGTGACGACTGTTTCCGCTGGAGTCTCATTGAGCGACACGCTCGCACCCGATCTTGATGTCGGCAGCGTGTACCGACTCCGATGGACGATGAGGTACAACGGCTGCTCGCGACCGTAACACTCGGCGATGCGCGACAAGGGCTCCCGGTAAGGGTTGCGTGTGATGATGACGGCGACGTATGATGGGGCTCGAGGCCAATAGCGCGCGATGGCACCAACCTCACAAGACGGCCGCCCGTAAAGGCAACTGCACGGCGCGTACCGAAGGCCCACTACGCCGACCCCAATGCGCGATCACGACGACAGCGTGTGACGCCAACATCAGCAAGGTAAATCAGCACTGCCACGAGGGCGGCATCCTGTAACGGCCACAACACGCCAAACCGTGTTCATGCAAGTCTTCACCGCGCAACAGCGCATTATCCGCCAAGTCGACGACGTCATTCTTCTGTAATGGTGGCGTGTACCGACACGGCCACTGAGATATCGCGGTGGTACCCCAGATGCAAGGGCCACGGGCCATGCCATTTGCCGCCACCAACACACGTGAAAACCGGCTGACGCGAGCGCACGGCGACAACAGCGAGCGACGGCAGCAGCCGACAACCGTAGCAGCAATCGACGACAGCATTGTCACGCGATGGTGCCAGTATTGTGATGGTGCAACTCGAAGACGGCTGACGACGTGCGCACATTCGGTCCACCATCGCTGTCTTCAATTCTTTCCATGGCTCTCCGCGTGACTTCCGGGAAGTCCCTGATTCCTTCCACGATTCTCTCAAAACTCAGACTCAAGCCAGTCGTCTTCTCTCTTCCACATTTGGTGCAAGCGCCTCCGGGAACAACGGTCGGGGAGGTGAGTGGAGCGCAGCGGCACAGGAAGCTGCAGCATGGCAGGCCTGCTTCGCGTGTAGTTGCCGCGACTAGCTAACGGTGCCAACCTTGAGGAAACGCGAGCCAGCGATGCCGTGGCGCCGTCGCGCAGCTGCAGATGCTGCGTTCTCATCTCTCCGCTCGTTGTCGCTCGTAACGTTCGAACAGCGCTGTATTCACAGACGCTCGACGCCGAATGCTGTGGGTCGGCTGAGCTCGCGGTCACACCCACGACATTCAGGGTACGCGCAAGGATAAACGCGACTCGTTCAGAACAGATCTCGACCTCGGCGTGGCAGCTTTGCCGAATAGCTTGACGTCGGTGCGATGCAGGGTCTGCTGAGTTCGCGGGTGATGCTTGCATCGTGCCGAGCCTGCTGCTTTTGTCATGGCCGTTGGTCGCGATGACGTTTAGCCCGTGACGACCTTATCTAATCGCGAAAGAATTCGTGGACACGCGTGAGAGCACACTAGAAGGAGGTCGGGCACGCAGAAGACTTGGACTCGCGGACTAAATGTTGGACACACGGACAAAGACGCGGGCAGAGACCTGGGCCGACCTGCGTCGCGGTGAGAACGCTCGTTCGCGCGTTGCATCAGCATGGATACCGGGCCACCGCTGTAGTTCTCGTGATGAACCGGGGATTGGCTCAGGTGTTGTTGTGGCGGCCTTCCGCGCTAGTAGCTCGCTTCATGCCTGCGCGGGCGGGTCGGTGTTCGCCCCGGTGGCGCTAGAGACGCTGAGGCTAGAGCGAGGGCAGTGGTTGTCGCGCATCGTCCTTGTCGCGCGGCGTGTTGGTTGGTTCTTGTCGCGATGCGGTGACATTTCGGTGCAGGTATCAGTTGTTTGACTTGTTTCCATTTCTTGGCATGAACTTACGCAGATATGAAATATGCAGCTGCAGCCGTAATTGACTACAGCTCTTCACCGAATTCCGTTGCCTAAGCTTCCATTATCTGCAGACGATTCGCGTTCTTCCTCTTCGTGTGGAAGGCATACAGAAGGCCACCGCAGTTGAGGTCTTCTTCGTACCAGATATTTAACGCGTTGTCGACAGAATCTGGTACGTCTGGCCACGCGTCTGGACCTTTCTCTCCGCGTGTTCATATGCCTGCGGCCGGTATGCCAGTGTTGCGCGCTGCCGCTGACCCAGGATCCGATTGAACGCGTTGAAGAAGTCCGACATGAAACCTGGTTCGCGGTCGTGCCGGATGTACTCACTTGCACCGAACCGTCAGAATACGGCCTCATGGTACGCTTCAGCGACGGTTTGCGCTGAACGCGATGCGGAGGCTTTCGCGATGATGAAGCCGGAGTGCGTGTCGACGAAGATTAGCAGCTCCGTGTTCCCCGCGTGCGACGCGGGTAGAGACGGTATGTGGTCCATCGCGATGACCTGGAATGGCCGCGAACCGACGATGTTTTCGTGGTGATACTCCCCGAATTGCAGGATGTCCCTTTCCAGCCTCGCAATCCGTTCAAGTTGCGATGAAGCGTACATGCTTTGCCAGTAGAAGAAACGCCGGACTCGCGCGTACGTTCGGCCGATCCCTTGGTGTCCTTCCAAGCTCGTGTGGTAGTGGTGAAGGACGTCGTCGTGAATCGACGTTGGCAGCACGAGTCGAAGCTGATCATCGCGTTCGTCGCTGTCCCCGCTGCGTGTTGCTGGCGCATTTCCCACGAACCACAGCACTCCCGTCTCGTCCAGCTCAAACTGGTTCGCGATTCGCCCGCACTTCGTCGCGGCGCGTTCTTCCAGACGGTAAGACTGCTCACGCAGAAATGTCTTCAGGGTCGCGATCCAAAGTTCTTCGTCTCGTGCGCGACGAATTCGGTCCATCCGGACGCCGGCAATTTCCGTCACGGTGTCGTCGCCTCCTCCAGTTCCTTCGCCGTCCGCGTCCTCTTCCACTTCCGTCAGTCTTGCGTTCGCGCGGTGATGTCGCGTTTGGACGGCTGCCACAACCATCGGCATTGACTTCTCGCGGAGTTCTGGGGCGCCGTCGCCCCCGTCGGACTCGAGGTCTTGCGGTGGTTCTGTAGTAGCTGCTTCACATGTGGTTGTGTCCGCGCGGACCCCTTCGACTTCTCGAGAATGACCTCGCCGAGTCGGTTGAGTGCCACCAAGCCTTCCACATCGTCTTGTGTAACGATGTCTTCGCCCCCCTCGCGTTGAAGTGCACGTCCTGCAATCCAGTCTGCCGCTGCATTGAACTCACGTTTGACGCGAAGCCGTTGGCAACGCGGGATGGTTATCAGACGTTTGGACACTGACGCGTGGAGCAATTGAAGGCCTGGTGACTTGCAATCCATTGTCGCACAACCAAGTTGGAGTCTCCGCAGATGATCAAGTCTTGTGACGCTTTGCGGCTAACGATATCGCGAGGTCAATCCCGCGGTACTCAGCTTTATTCACGGTTGCGTCATTGAAGTACTCGGACGCTGCGGCAACGACCCTCCACGTCGGCCGTTCCCAGAGCACGGCGGCGCAGGCGCCTCCCGCTCGCTTTGGCTTCGCCGAGCCGTCGAAGCTGGCTACGAAGATTGTGGTCCCAGGCGCGAACGTCGGGACAGGCATTCATGGAGGAGCCCTGCGACCTGTTTTCGCCGGCTTGATTGCGGTGAGCGCTTCGTCAACCAGCGCTCGCGGAGTGAAGCTGGCGGCAACCGTCCCAGCACGTTGTCCTAGGCTGTCACGGTCTTAGTCACTTCGAACGTCCACGAGGAGAGGATGGCAGCCCATTGTGCCAGACGCCCCTGTAAGCCCTTGGAGCGCATCAGCCAAGCGAGCGTGGACGTTCGCGTGACCACTCAATGTCGCCGTCCGGAGGAGGCGCCGGCAGACGTCGAGCGTCCGGAGTAACGCGAGGACTTCCTTCTCAACTGCGTGGTACGCCAGCCCCTTGTCTTTGAGGACGCGAAGCGGACAGGCATCAGGACTTTGTCGTGATCCTGCACTACCGCACTCGCGATTGCCCAGTCGTTCGCGTACAGCACGATTATGGCGTCTTTTGTCACGGCGAAGTGCTTCAGGATCGGTGCACCGACAAGCTTTGCCTTCAGCTTCGCGAACGCGTGGGTGGCTTCGGATAGGCGCGGGTAGTCAACTTGAAGCGCGAAGTGTTCTTCCTTTAGCTCGTAGAAAACGGCGACGTACACCGCGAAGTCTTCGACGAAGCGAAGGTAGTAGTTTAGACTACCGAGGAAGCTCTGCATTCCCTTGCGTGTCGTCGGAAATGCCAAATACGCGCGAGTTGGTCCAGGTTCTTCGGCTTGCGTGACGACTTTCCGCGCTCACAATTTGACCCAAGTAGTCGACGCGTTGCTTGCCCCAACGGCTCTTAGGCACACTGATGGAAAGTCCCCAATAATCGCACGCATCCAACAACGCGTCGACGGCCGCGCACAGTTAATCCCACTTTCCACATCCGATCAAGACGTCGTCGATGTACGACCGGCGCCCCAAGACCGACTTCGTATTTGGGTTTGTGGGAATTCCGTGCGCGAACACATCCTCACCCGTCTTCAGCATCTCGTCATCTTGATCCTCCGGCTCGCGGAACTTCAAAATTCCGTACAGCGCGTTGTCGACGAGTCGCTCGTAAATCTGCGGCGCGTTCTTCAAGCCGAAAGGCATGCGCTTCGACTGGAAACGTCCGAACGGAGTGATGAACGCGGAGATGGCCTTCGTGCGATCGATCATCCGGATGACCCAGAACCCGCTCGCCATGTCCAGGGAACAGAAACAGAGAATCTGTCCAAGTCCTCGAGCAGTTTGTCGACAAGTGGCATCGAATACACCATGAGCCGCGTCAAAGCATTCACCGCGCGATAGTCGATGCAGAGCCGAATGTTCACACCATTCTTCTTCTCGACGATGACGATTGGCGAAGCCCACGGCGAGGTCGACGGCTCGATGATGTTCGCGTTCAGAAGAACTTTGATCAGTTGGAAGACTTGCTCAGAGAACTGCGGTGGAATTCTGCGATCGGGCGGGCGCTGCCCACGTCGATGTCGCAGACGACACCTCGTGCTGGTGGCGGCAGCGCGTTGCCCGCTCCAGTCAGAAGGTGTTTCTTCCTCCAGATGATGTCACGCAGCTTCGTGATCTTGGCTTGGCTGTTGACATTTGGGTCACCAACGTCCAAGTCTTCTGCCTTCACTCCGGTCGCGTTCATGTCCACTCCGGGGATCACAGCCAGTTCGCTGTCGACGTCTTTCGTGATCAAGTCTGTTGCTTCATGGACAAGGACTGCGTCATTAACGTCTGGGGTCTCGCACAGGCATTCAGCGGCTGTCTTCGTGGTGAAGATCCTCGCGATGTTGGGCTGCTCCTTCGTCGGTTGATCGCGCTTGCTCTGAACTTTACTCGTAGACACGTCTTCAACTTTGTCCTCCTTGATGCCCTCGCGGGCCTCCACGCTGGCATGGGAAATGGCCGGGCGTCGTAGGATGGCGGTGGGTTGCACGTATGATGGGCGCTCCACTAGTGTTTTTTTTCGCTTGAAATGTCGGGTTCCAACTTCACGCGGTCTGTCGTTGCTTCGTAGGCGAGCGTTCGCCACTCCTTGCTTCGGTTCGATCCTTGCGATACAAAACCTGGCTTTAGCGGAACATGACCATGCGAGACAAAACCTGGCTTTAGGAACATGACCATTCGAGAGCTCCATGCCGATTTGGTCTTTCGCGTCCAAGATCACCGTTCGCGTGCAGATATTTGTCACGCGCACGAGCGTTGATACGCCTCGCGCACTTTCGACGACAGAGGTCACCCAGTCGGGTGTCGGACGAATCTAGAGCTTCTGTCTGTCCGGTGGCCGCACGCGTACGTCATGCCACTCTCCTGGGAATATGGTGACGCATTCCCCAACATTTAAACCGCGTCACTTGTCCCGAAAGAGCTGGCGTCAGTCTTCGAAGCGCACACGAACTTCGTCCGGCATACACAGTGCGCCATCTGCGATGTCGAGTCGCACGCCAGCCGGGACCATGAAATCCATTCCGAGAATCGCGTCCTGACCGCTGAGTTCCCCAACCCAAATGTCGAGCTCATACGCAAGCTCGCGCGCCAAGGTGATCTTCATTCGCGCCTTCTCGTCGGTGTGGAAGATGCCGTCGCCGACGCCAACACACTTCAGGCGATGGGGGGTGCCTACTTAATTCCAGCATCACGCGCAGACGTGAAAGCAAGAATAGAGACCTCCGCACCAGCGTCGAAGAGCAACTTCGCGTTTTGGTTATTTACCAACGCGTGAACTTCGGATTGCTTGAAGCGTTTTGCGGGCGCGTAATGCTTACAATACCCGCGTCGTTCCCCTGGTTCCAAGACCAAGCGTTGGATCATTGGCAGTCGCTTAAACGCGGACGATGCATCGGATTGCGCTGACTGCACATGGCTTTGGGCGCGGTGTAGCCGATGTATTATCCCAGTTACGAGTGCGCCCCTCGCGCGGTTTCGCGTTGTCTGCCTGGCGCTTGACGAATGCAAATATGCAAACTGGGTTCCGCTCGTCGCGCTCTAGCCCCCAAGCTAGCGAGCGTTCTAGTTTAAAGCCGTCTCCATGGTCTTTGGGATCAGACCGGCATGCTTTGCGGGGTCGTACCAATCGCGGGAAGAATGCTTCCAGTGAACAATCGCCGTGATCGTGGACCTTGCCGCAGTCGCAGCAGGGGGACCCTTGCCGCACTGTTGGCACGTTAGTCGCTTCCAGCACTGACGGTCGGAATGGAGTTTCGATCCACAATGGGAGCAGCTCTCCTCGCGACGGTCGTCGCCGACATTTGTCTCCCTCACGCGTGCATAGCCGTCATCGCTGGAACCATCTTGTTCGCGTTTGATGTCCCCAATCGACGAGGAGGAGGAGTCGGAGGCTTCGCGTGTCAAGAGGATCTGTTTGCGTTTCTTCGGCTTGAAGTCACTCGCGTTTCCTGACCGCGAGATGAGGCGTGCCGGCTTGTCCCCAACTCGTTGCTGGCGACGACGCATGTCGAGCAAAACCCACTCGGCTTCTTGCGCATCCTTCAATCGGAGCAAAAGCAATGAACGCGACAAGTCTTCGTATTGCGGCGTGTCGAGGAAGTGGTAAAGGTGTCCGTTCTTCACCGTGGGCATTCCGTTCATGATGCGGATGCTAGCACGAATCGCGGCGACGTTGAGTCGGTACAAGTAGTCCAAAGCGTCTTCTTCACTTCCGCGCTTCATGTGGTAGTACCGGTTCGCCACATCCAGCACACTACCATGCAGCTTCACCAGATCGTTTCGCACATGCTTGTGGCGGCGTCGCTCTCCGCGATGACCCTGACGGACGTCGCGGCCCAAGGCCAGTACCGGCAGCAGCAGTACGGCTGGTACCAGCAATACCAGCCGGACCAGCAGTACCAGCAGTACCAGCAGCAGCCATACCAGCAGCAGCAGCAGCAGTACCGCCCTGCTCAGCAGCAGTACCAGCAGCAGCAGCAGCCGCAAGGCCAGCAATGGAACCAGGAATGGAACCGGCAATGGAACCAGCAGCAGCAGCAGCAAACCAAGTACCTGCAGCAGCGGCACAACCTGTACCAGCAGAACCAGTACCAGCAGAACCAGTACCACCAGCAGCAGCAGCAGCAGACTGGCGCCTGGTCGCAGGGCAACGCTGCGGACGGTGACGCCACCAAGGCACTGGAGACCGCCCTTGGCAACGCTGTCAACTATGCGCCAGAAGGGTCGCTTCGTCTCTGCTTCAAGAACATCCAGAATGTCAAGCAGCAGGTCGTGGCTGGCACCAACTACGACTTCCAGGTCGAGGGCTGTAAGGTCAACGCGCCTACCGGCAACGGACGCTGCGGTGGCGAGACGAGCGAGTGCGGCACCTACAGTGTGCGCGTGTTCTCGCAGCCATGGACCAGCACGCAGCGCGTGCAGTCCATCACGCGCCAGTAAAGCGATTCGGTGTCATGCATCATCACGCGCATAATTATAGACTTTTTGATTGTTCCGCTTCACCCGCCGTCTAGCTAGCTTCTTCCTGTTCATACGTTCGCTGCTGTGCCTGAGCCGTCGTACAGTATAATCTAGTCACAGTACTCGCGTGGTTAACCTCTAGCTTCTTCCTGTTGAGAGCCTCCACATATCGGGATCGTGAACCATAGGAGATACGCGGTAGACACCTGGGATGGCATGGCGTATCGTTAGTGCTTGCCTCATCTTTAGATCGCTGGTGTTGAGCGCGTGGGTGCTCAAGGCTGACACGTCGTGTGCAACTCAGACTCGATTGAATTGTGCTCCGTGGCGTATGGCGCATTTTTGATCAAAGCCGATGGGAAGGCCGTCCTTCGACATGATATATCTGCCTTGGGGCCCTCATCGATACTGCGCGCCATCGTCCGATGGCGGTGGATCGGCACTGGCCAGCTTGTATTCACCCCAGTAAGCAAGTCGTACCCACTCACCAACCTGGCGGCAGCGCAGTTCAAA